>JASBQO010077689.1:0-10065 GCA_030265035.1 Desmognathus wrighti
TCAGATACTCCTATGCAGGCCCTTCCAGTAGGAAGGGCTTGCCTACCATCTGGCCTACAAGTATCACACTCCCCTCCCCCAATAACCGAAACACAGGACATATGGATACATGACATTGAAATGCCACGAGGCAGCCTTAGAGCACATGAAATGCAAGCGCAGAGGGAGAAGAACACGAAGCACAAAACACTGGTTAAAGCAAACAGTGACCCAGCTGGAGATGGTAGCCTTGGAGGCCATTTGCTCTGTTACAGGCACCAGAGAAACACAGGAATGGATGCTCGGAGCCAAGGAATTCCTCAAACGGGAGAAGAAAAGCTTTAGTGCTCTGTGAAAGTTAAGGGACAAGCTTAGCTCCAGAGCTGGGTTTTCAAAAAGAAGACAGATAGAAGTTAATGTGAAAACTGAAAATAATCTTTGGGAAAAGTGAAGAAGGGGTTACAGGACCACGAGATCCTTGTGAAAGATCAAATAAGGGTAAGAATAGGAAAGGGCGACAGAATGTGATCTACTGAAAGCTAAAGAGGATCCACACAATACCCACACCAAAATGAAACACAGTTCCACTTCAAAGAGAACTGCTGATGAATAGAACCCTTCCTGGAATCCAGAAATATTTCCAAAATGGATGCTGATATGGAGGGAATCAAAACAGAGGGAGTCACAGGGGTTCCACATGTCCCAAGCTGGGAAGGATGCAACACCAGAACCTGGTTGTGTCTGAGATCCGGCAGATAAGGAAAGACAGGATGAGGAGTTGGTCAGCAAACCATTGGCATGATGGTCAATGAAGGGTAATGTGATGAGTCCTTGAGTTTTAACAATATCTGATCCAGAAGCAGAAGGGGTTGTGGGAATGTGTATGCAAACATACTTGTGCATGGGATAAACAGAGCATTCCCCAAAAGACGATGGCTTCTGTCTCCCCAAGACACAAAGTGGGGCACTTGTAGTTGAGATCTACTGGAGTTGAGTTCCAACTCAAACAGGTCTACTCAAGGAAAGCCCCAAATATCAATGATGAATTCAGAGAAGGAGGAGGTGTTCCTGTTCAGATGGGTTGCTTTGAAGGCAGTTGAAAGCATCCTGCATCCTGCAGCAAGCCTCAAAGTTGGCCCGCTGAAAGCACACTTTAGTAAGGGCTGATTCCTAGAGTTCAGTCCATAAAAGGGGATGAATATCAACTGCCAGGTTATGAACCACGGTTGCAGGCATAGGGATGGGGCCTAGGTCAAAGGGTCAAGCAAATAGTGAACCTGTATTATTCTGAGGGACCTGCGAGTAGAAAAGTTCCATCTTTGATGAATTCTGAATTAGGCAACTGTGAGTGGACCATGATTTTATCTGTTGAATCTTGGTGCCCAGACTTATGACCTCCGGGGGGTTGGGCATCTAGATCTTCTGACAGCTGAATGTTGCCTGAATACATAATAAAGAGAACAGTGAAATCTTTCAGAAAGGCTCCCAACTCCATTAAAGTAGACTCATTGCAGCTGGCCCTGTATAATGGAAGCCAGTCAGATGATAGAGGACCCCTGAGTTTTGGTATAACTATTTAGTGTTTTGTCCAGCAAGCATTTGGTCAAAGTGTTGAAGGCTGAAGACAAGTCTATAAAATGGGTCAGGGGACAAGTACTCATGTTGGCAGTGAGAAATGCACTCCCAGGTGCCTGTAGCAAAGCATCGACTGTCCTTCTCCAAAGTCGGACACCTACTTGGGTGTTGAGTAATAATTTCTCTCAAAGTGGTCCAGGAGTGCAGAGCAGACCAATTTCTCTGTCACAACAAGAAAAAGACCACTCACAAAAATAGCCAAACGCCAAAATTTAAATCAAACAAGTCAAAACACAAAATAAGTAAATTGATCTTTTTTAACATAAGTTAATATTATTTAATTCATATAATCAGACACAACTATAAATCAACATATACAGAAAATCAAAATATACAAACAAAAGATAAAAGAACTGTGCACAAAAGAGAAATAAATGCTGTTTCAATTTCAACATGATCACGTTTTAGTCCCGCTGATGAATTTGTTTTTTTGGGACAGTCTTCAGTGAAACAAGCAAGACTTCAGACAAACTAAAACACCACAAGACCTGCATAGTGGTTAGTCATCTATAAACAAGAGAAAACTTATTTGTCAACATTTAGCTGATTTAAATATCAATTTAATTCAAATTTCTGATGATTTTAAACACTAATCCATAGTTTTTTTATTTTTAAAAAAAGTAGAAGGGAAACCTACAGTTTTTTTTATTTATCGCAGGCCGTTAGTGCCAAAAACAATTCATTGAACCAGAATAGAATCTACTCAACAAGTTTGACAGAAAAACAATTAACATGGAGTCCATCTGGTCGAAGCTTAATCAAACCAGATAGAGCGTGCTGAAAGGTGAACTAACATCACCAGTTGAGAGTCACATGATGCCACCGGACTGAGCGGTTGTGCCTGGCACTGCTCCCGCTCCGCTGCATAAACTTCAAAGATTTGCACAGTTTTATCCGGAAAACTGACAAAGATTTACAAGAGACCTTATACTATCAGAAGTGGAGAATGACCTAAAGGGACAAAAAACAAAAAAAAGTACTGGACTATGCCACACCGATCGAAAAAACCAAGGACCCCTGGCAGTGGCGGCGGGGTGGCCGTGACAGAGTCCCAAGCATCAGTTACGGAAATGGCGGAAAAACACACGGCGACGCTGGAGAAGGTATTGCCAGAAGTCAGAGATATGCAGACCGACTTTACACAACAATTGGGCTCCCTCTCGGTCCGGTTCGATTTGGTCCAGCAAAGGATAGAATCCCTGGTGACAAGACAGACTGAAGTGGAAAGGCGGGTCGAGGAACTGGAGACCAGGCTTGATAGAATAGAACCGACGGTGACAGCCTCCAGTGCCACCATACGGACCCTACAGCTACAAATAGAGGACCAAGATAGCCGGAACAGAAGGTCAAACCAACGGATTACCGGGGTACCAGAGACGGCAATACAGGGGCGGCTGGAAGAAAAAATTGAAAACCTGATAAAGGTATGGCTGCCAGCAGCGCAACTATCCCCTCACTTTGTCGTAGAGCAAGCGCATCAGTCCCCAGGGCAGCACCCGCAACCGGGATCCCCAGCTCGCCCGATTATATTGAAACTGCTAAATTATAGAGACCGGGACGCTATCCTAAAGGCAGCCAGGCAGGCGGGAGATGTGCGCTGGGAAAACGCCAGAATAAGCTTTTCTCAAGATCTGATTCCAGCGGTACAAAAAGCACAAAAACAGTTTGAGGCGGCAAAAAAAGAATTACGCACAAAAAATCTGCAATATGCAATGCTATATCCAGCACGGCTCAAGGTGCTGGACGCAGGAAAGGCGCATTTCTTCACAGAGACAAGTAAAGTATGGGACTTTGTGGAGAGTCGACCGCGTGGCCACGGCTCGCCTAGACGCCCGCCGGTGGGTCAAGCAGAACAGATCCAAGAAAGGGAGTAACACTCAGTTGCCAAAAATGAAACATGGGATGGCGAGTTTGGTGCTAGGAAAATGAAATGATGGCGATCGCGAACCCTAATACTGGGGAAAACACGCAGAAAGATAAAGAAACACCTTTCTTCTTTGAGGCTTAATCCAGTAAAACTTCATAAAATGAACAGATGGTCTGGTTGAGAAGGACATGGACACCCTGCTGAGCAAATTGATGTACATGAAGTGGGGTCCACAAAAAATGCTTGTGAAAAGTGGCGGTGTTTACATTTAAAAACACTTATGTTTCTAGGTAAAATAAATATTTAGACTCCGCATTGAGACACTTAAAATGGCGCCGTTGCTCCGAACAGAGAGAAAGCTACAATGTTGCAAGATAGCCGCCCCACGCTCTCTTCGCACATGTGGACGCTACGGAGAGCAAAGAGGCGGGAACGAGAGATAGTTGGAGCAATCCACAGGAGAAGAGAGGAGGTGAGTGAAATAGGAGACAGACAACATACTATTGCAAGATTCACCCATGCTTGGATTGACCCAAAAGTCAAGACATAATAGAACAAGATGGCGCAAAGAGAGCAGCTCAGCAGTAACAGCCGGATGAACTGGACACTTTTACATGAGAGCGGAGGTGGTCAGGTGCCGCTCAAACAGAGTCTGGTGGTGATTAGTAGACTCGAATACAGTCTGAGTGTGAGGAAGTGGTGGAAATGTAAAAAAGTTATTAGTTTGACATTAATGGTTATGAGTTTATTGAAATGTATGTTGTGGAGAGTTGAATGGAAAGGAAGAATCGTGAGGTGGAAAAGGAAGGGTCTGCGTGTATTAATTGTGATTGGGTATGAAAGCGAAGAGAGGAAGATTAGAGTTTTTTGGAGGAATGCTAGCATGATGTATTGTTATGAGCGAGACAGATTACGAATAATAGCGAACAATTGGTAGTCTGAATATGAACATATTATCGTGGAACGTGAGGCGTTTAAACAGCGTAAACAAGCGTGACATGGTTATACAATATTGTATTAAGAAAAATCCAGATGTTATAATGCTGAAGGAAACGCACCTGACTGAGGAAGGGCGCGCTAGATTTGCTAAACCTTGGGGTACACAAAAGTACTATGCGTCCTATTCAAAAGGCAGTAGAGGAGAGTTATGGCTTATAAAGGCAAATGTTCCATTTAAAATGCTGCATATGACCAAGGATCCGTCTGGTAGATATGTAATAGTGGCAGGAGTGCTGCTGGGAAAACCAGTTACGCTAGCATGCATATATGGCCCTAATTATGACTCAGTCGAATTTGTAAATAAGTTGTTTGATGCTCTGCAAAACTGGCCGGATACATTGTGGGTGATTGGCGGTGACTACAACTTTGTGTTGGATGTGATTAGGGACAGATCATCGACGGTAGATAGGAACCTCTCCGTAAGTGCAAGACAAACTTTAAAGTTCATGGATGTATGTCATTTGACGGATGTATGGAGAGTCCTGAAAGCTGATGAGGAGTGGATTTACATACTACTCAGGAAAACACAAAATGCACTCCTGTATAAACAGATTTCTTGTGTCCACAGCCATAATGCCATATGTCTCTGACATTGTACTTGAACCAAGAATAATCTCAGACCATAGCCCCCTAAAAATGACGATAGAATGGTTAGGGGGAAACCCAAGACTCCGCTTCTGGAGATTTAAATCGACACTGCTATTAGATGCAGGGCTGGAAGCGGCGCTTAGCAAACAGATACACATGTACTGTGAGGTGAATAAGCCAGGTGATACTACAGCGTTAGCAAGATGGGCAGCACTGAAATGCTACATCAGAGGGGCATTGGTTTCCTTAGAAGGCGGAGAACTCAAGAGCATAAGACGAGAACTTGACAGAGCAGAGGTAGAACTTGTGCAGCTAAAATAGGAATGCTATGGGAATAATGACACAAACACTCTGGCTAAGATTAACGCTAAACAACTTTCATACAAAAAACTGGCGACCTCTGAAATTAAACTGCTTGGGAGATACACTGGAGCCAGAAGGTACTGGCAAGCGGACAAGGCAGGAGCTTTACTTGCTCGAATGCTTAAACCAGAACGAAGCCCACGGACAGTGATAAGCATTAAGAGGGAGGCTGGGGGACACTCGAGGCATCCAACGCACATATTAGATGAACTGACAACATATTTACACCGTCTCTACACAGAAGATCTGAATACAACACCCCCGGATATAGATGCATACCTTGAAACACTAAACATGAGAGTCTTAGCAAAAGAGACGACAGACATGTTAGACACTCCTCTCACAGAAATAGAAGTTAAAAATACAATTAAGAACTTGAAATGCGCAAAAGCCCCCGGTAGTGACGGGTTCACAAACGAATACTACAAACACTACGTTAACACGCTGGCCCCGATGCTTTTACAATTTTATGAAAATGCGTACGAAATAGGAACCTTCACTGAACAATTGAACACAGCCCTAACAGTACCACTACCCAAACCGGGAGGTGACCTTGAAGATCCGGCAGATTACAGGCCTATCGCCATGATAAAGATTTTAGCAATGATCCTAGTGAATTGGTTATTGCCACACATCACGACACTGGTGGGACTGTATCAAAATGGGTATAATCCAGGACGGTCAACAGCACAAGCGATACGCAGGGTCTTTAGCGCCCTAGCAACGCTTCCCCAAGATAACTCAGTAGCACTGATAGCGTTAGATGCGCACAAAGCATTGGACTCGGGCTTTGGGAGGGGATTCCTGAAGTGGATAAAACTCTTGTATGCGGACGCAGCAGCATATATCTCAATTAATGACACGCGATCCGCACCATTTCAGATCAGCAGGGGAACCAGACAAGGGTGTCCGCTCTTGGCAGTGCTATTTGCTCTATGTATGGAGCCCTTACTTCAAGCAATGCACATAGGGCTGCCAGAAGCTGGAATTACCAAATATGGAGTACACAGACTGACAGTGGCGTACGCAGATGATCTATTGATCTACTCAGAGCACCAGAAGAGTCATTCCCAACGATGTTGGAAGTGCTAACTGAACATGAGATACACTCTGGCTTCAAAATATACTGTCGAAAGTCAGTGTACTTTCCGTATGGACCGCGAGCCCCAAGACTGTCACCTGATCATAGGCTACAGGTGGCAACACACACCTTTAAATATCTAGGAGTAAAAATGGCAAGGACACAAGAAGAATTATTTGACCTAAACTATACCCCGCTGCTGACACACCTTGAAGATAAACTAGACAAATGGGAATCACTGCCCTTGTCGGTCGTGGGTAGGATAGCCGTGATTAAAATGAATATTCTCCCAAAATTCATATATATCTTTAATAATGTACCAGTCCCAGTAAACACTACGTTTTTCTCCATGTGTAGAACTCGAATTAGTGAATTCATATGGGCCAAAAGATACTCAGAATCTCCCATGAGGTGCTCACTAGACCATATAACAAGGGCGGGTATGAACTACCGGATTTCAAAAAGTATTTCCAGGCAGCACAACTACAACATGCCATCAGATGGCTGGAAGTCCACAGTGTAGAACCGCAAGTAAAAATGGGACAGTGTATGTTAGGCCACATCCGTTCTGATAGGTTATTAGTAGATAACCGCCCTAAAATCAAAAGAGCGAAGACACCGGCAGATCTAGGCCTGTTAATATGGAGAACAAGTAAATAAAAAGATAGTTGCTGGTACACACTATAGCCCACACTTGTCACTATGGGACGTTTCAATGGCTCACCCCAAATTAACTGAAAAGATGTTTGAAAATGGCTAGAAAACGGAGTTCTAACATTACGAGACTTATTCGATGAGGGCAGAGCAAAAAAAGAAAACGATATCATTGATTTGGCGGGAGGAGGCCACTGGAGGACACTGAAGGCCTGTATTAAATCGAGGTGGCCAGTCTATCCAGCAGAACCACTGGAGAACCCTCTCCTTACACATCTCCTAACAACAATCACAGACCCGCATCAGATCACTCAGGTCTATAAAATCTTAAGGAACATAGACAATGATGCCCCCCTCAAACTGAAACAGAAATGGGAAGCTGACATTGGGGAAGCGATTACTGATAAACAATGGGACATAGCGTGCAGTCTGACAGGAACATTATCCATCAATATGAAACTGAGACTAATACACTACAGATATCTCACCAGATCATACTTCACGCCGGCAGTGTTAAACAAACTTCACAAAAAAACAGATTTTGCATGCACCAAATGCGGCCAAACAGATGCAAACTTCCTACATGTCATATGGAGCTGTCCACTGATCAAGGAATACTGGAATATAATACTCGCTGAAATAAACATGATCTGTGGGGTAAATTTACAAGCTGAGATAAGAGTACTGTTCCTAGGAAAGTTACCCAAATTACACCCCGTCAGACAGAAATGGATCACAGTAGCTATTGCAGTGGCAAAACTGGAATTAGCACGCAAATGGATTCGGAGTAAACCCCCGACGATCCATGACTGGCTTAGATCACTCATGTACTGCGAACAGCAGGGAAGTATACTTCAGCCACTAATGCATCTTACACAAACCCCGAAAGAGATCTGGGGGGGGGAGTTTAATGAATATATATTCAGAAGGGCACAAGATGCAAACTCTGAAAACCAACAAAACACGCCAAGCTGAGAAACTTACCTAACCACAAGTGCAGAACAAGATAAAGTGGAAGAGAAAGTGGAATAGTGAATGAGAGAATGAGTGAGTGTGAGAAAGAAAGTGTTGAAAGTTAATGTAAATGATTAAGGGATGACAAACAGAACGTTTGACAATTAAGTGTCGACAGAATTGTGGTGGAAAGAGAAGGTGTTATACCGCAATAATCTGCTGAGCATAATACTATTTGTCGTTGAGACTTAGTGTATTATATGTTTGTATTGAGAAAACGTATAAATAAAGGTTTTTAAAAAAACTAACATCACCAGTTTCTTCAAAAATAGAAGATCAAAATAGAAAATTTCATCAATTTTCACAGGATGAATTTTTTTATATATTGAAGGTTCATTGAATGAAAAGTAATTGCATCATTACATTCCTTCCATTCCATCAAGTCTGTTTTCACACGTCCCATAATGTGTAAACAGCATCATACGGAACAGGCAATGTTAGTAACTGCCGTCCAAATAGTTACGCCTTGCACAAGATGTTTGGTGGTAAAGCGTGCCACGTAATCAGATGCCCTCGGGCTCGGAAGAACGTAACTTCCGTGTTCAACATACCCGTGCATCAAATAAATGCCAGTATGCAGCCCTTTGCCATGTTTGAAGAGCCAGGTGCTCGCTCGCTGGCCGTGCTAATTTCATTATCAATTTAATTAAAATTTCTGATGACTCTTAACACTACTCAATTGGATTTTTATTTTTGCAAAACAAGAAGGTAAACCTACAGTTTCTTTTATTGAATAGAAGGCTGTTAATGCCAAAAACAATTAATTGAACCATTACAGAATCTGATCAACAAGTTTGACAGACAAACAATTAACAGACAGGCAAAAACCATTTAACATAATCATTACATGACCAACTGTTACCTTTTGTCATAGTGAAAAGAGTGTCAACAATATGAAGAAACTCTACCAGCCGGTAACCGTCAACACCCGCCTCACAAAAAGCACTGCAAGTATATCCCATATAAAGGAAGAACATTACTTAAAAATCACAAAAAACTATCTTAGACAACAATTTCTCCAAAGAACAGGAACAAGAACCTACGTAAGGAAAGTTATTTCTCACTTTCTGTTCGAGAACCATCGCCACCTGGTGGAAGTAAGGTGAAACCCATGGACATCAGAGTGCAGTAAGTTGGGTGGCTTGGTGCACAAACCAAGAAAATGGTTATAGTTACAAGGTAGTTGATTCGTTGTTCAGTTACAGCGCAATAGGTCATTGATTTGGGGTTGGCGAAGTTACAGTTTGTGGCGTGATGGGCAGTTAGCGGGAATTTGCCCATCAGAAAAGTCTCATGTCCCAGGGTCTTGGGGATCCTCAGCAAAAGAGGGAGGTTTTCAGGGACCTGCAGAAGCCCCAGTATGAAGGTTCTGACCAAAGAAGACTGAGCAGGGAGTTCTAGAGAGAGGGACCCAGGACTTTAAAGGCGGTGCCTACAGCCCTAATAAAGTTGGGGATGTGGTGATGTGATAAATGATTCTGTTTATTTCTTCCTTTTCTGTGATCTTCATAAAGATGCCAGACAAAGGTCCTGATAAAGACCTGACCTCAATGCAGAGGTAATGTTTGGAAAATTACTGGAATGTGATCAGCCCCCAGACTTGGCTGCTTTTGTTCACTCTTTTAGGGCATATTCGCAACAAAGAGAAGCTCTGAAATTTTGGTAATGAGTTGAAAATCTTATTTGTTTCCTTTTAAATTATTTGCAATTTCATTGGTGCATATATGAATATTTTAAATATGATATGTACTAAATTGTAAGAATATTATGACAGCCACCCTCTGTGTTGAGTGCACAGCTCCAGTCTTGCCCTGCCCTGTAAGTGTCAGAGTTCTGCCGCCTGTTTACCTTTCCTGTGTTTAGTGCATGGCTCCAGCCCTGCCCT
>JASBQO010088773.1:0-10035 GCA_030265035.1 Desmognathus wrighti
GTTTGTCAATCTCTGTTTTAAGGGGTGTAGTGGGATCTGACCGGAGCCGTACATAATGGTTAGAATTATTGAGTTGTCTGCGGCACTCTGCGATATAGTCTGTCCTGTTGAGCATCACTAGGGCGCCTCCTTTGTCTGCTGGTTTTAAGACAATGGTTTGGTTGGTTTGTAGTTCATTAAGAACTTTTTGTTCCATAATGGTGAGATTACGATTACTTTGTACATTCCTGGCTTCTAAATCGCCGATCTCGTTGAGAACAGCTCTTTCGAATGCCAGAATTTCTGGGGGACAGAGGTGTCGTGGGGGTGTGAAGGAGGATGGTGGTTTAAGTCCTGACTGATTCTCTGTCTGTGAACTGACTGCCTCCTGATTCTGGAAAAAGCATTGCAAGCGCATCTTCCGAAGTAACCCATCTAGTTCCTGTCTATAAGTGAAGGGATCGTGTTTATTGGTGGGCACAAAACCAAGACCATATGACAGGAGTTTCTTCTCATTGTCTGATGGTGTATAGTCAGATAGGTTGACTAGGAGGTGTTCCTCTGTCCGCTCCGGCTGCGGGTCTGGGGGGGGGAAAAGAAAGGGGTCCATCCCTGCTGGTTGCCCCTCCCTCTGCCTCGTCCCCTGCGGGGGCCTAAAAAACGTTGAGGCCTTGACTGTTGTCCCCTAGACCCTGTAGTTGTTGTAGGGTCTTGTGATGGATCACTACCACTGCTGTTGTTACTGCTGTACGAGCTCTGCCTAAACCTAACTTTGCGTTGTGTCTGGTTTCTAATTTGGTCAAAATATTCGGCTTTTGTATATGGAAACACCTTCTCACTTGCAAATGAACTGATATCTTTGCGTAACTTCTTGATTTTTTCGGCTGTAAAATCTTTTCTGAAGATGGCTACCTCTTTTTCTAATGCTAGTAATTTGGCTGTCCCTTCCTCCTCACTGACCTTGGCTGATAATTCCTGTATTTTGGTTTTTAATTCTTCCTCCAATTTACTGTGCAGTCTTCGTGAGGTCTCAATGATTAAGCATAGCCATTCTCTACCACACCGTATCGCTATTAAGCTCCACTGAGTTCTAAACTCCTGGTCATCCAAAAATATGCGCGGTTGGTTTCTGACTACCAAGCCCTGAGGAAGAGTATTAGACCTCAGGTACTCGATCATGCATGTTCCATGCAAGTCACTGCGAATTAACCTTTTTTCCAAGTCTGTTGCCTCCACCCATTCAGGGAGTTCCGCAACCAATCCTGTAACAATCCCTATATCTGGTGCTTCTTCCAGCAATTTAGTAATGTAGTCTTCTGTATACTTCGTGGGGTTGCTGTCAACCATCCTGTGTGATTTAGAATCTCCAAAAAACTTTTTCAAAATCCTGCGACCAAGGCCGCTATGACATATAAACACCTGAAGGATTTCTCGGCAACATACATAGAAGCCCCACTAGCCGAGTATAACTAATCATAAACATAAAGGGGGGGCCCCCAGAGCGTGTGTCAAAAACATTTGCTGAGTTGGCAACAGCACTTCTATAGGAACACAGTAATTTCTCTATTTTTTGTCTTTTTTATATATATGTGTAAATAAAGGGTAGGAGAGCAAAAAATCCCTTTTACACCCTTTTGTGCATATTTACATTTATTTACATTCTTAAAACCACAGACGGTTGTTGAAAAGCTCATTAGTTGGCCACATATGACCAATCAAAACAACTCAAATGTAATACAACACATTGAGACGCCCAACACGGCGTGTTTCTTCCTAAATACAATTCAGGAATTCGTCAGGGGCTGTAGAACTTCTAGCTTTTCTGTTACTTTCGTCTTTCATAGACCTAAAACAAGAAAAACACAACCGGTCTCTGCCACTGTGTTTCTATGGTGCTTAAGTGCCATACAATTAGCGAATGTGGGTGAAAACACACTGCGCAGCGGAAAATTAACGTGCGCGGGGAATGGGGATTAGATAGCCCCTATATCCCAAATATGGAGAAACAGTGCCACTCAAATTGTGGTAACAAGCACAATGTGCTGAGGAGGTGAACAACACCCTACACGAGGCATGCATACCAGGCTACCTGTGTGTTAATACTACTTAGTACTTCTGTGTGGTGTTCTTGCTGCATAGAACTAAAAGTGAAAAAATGTACCTGTCATGTCCCCAGGGGACATGGGACCACAAAAAGATAGAAAAGGGCGGTCCGGTACTGATCCTGTAAATCCGGAGACAAAGGGAAAGCGTGTGAGCTGGGTGGTGGCCTCACAATACAGTAAATGGGTGAGCAACCTGCCGTGAAGCAGGCTAAGGCTTACCTAACTAGCCCCCAAGGAGCGGAAGTTCTCACAAAGGGGGAGGAGGAGGACGGGCCCTGGAGGGGAGAAAGAACCCAAAGCATAATAAGCAACTGGCCGAGGGCTCAGCTGAACGAAACCACGTCTAGACACGTGGAAAAAACTGTGGAATCTTACCTGATGGCGTGCGTGCTAGTGTACAGGCAGTGCCGCCGAAATCGCGTGTGCTACTCACGCCGAGTGTCACCTCCATAAATGCGGAAGCAGACTCCGGGAGGGTGGTGGGGGAGGAGTGGCGCCGGGATCGCGTATGCGAGGCGCGGGAGCGTGACGCGTGTGACGCGTATGGGCTGACAGATGGTACTGTAAACCCTAGTCAGCACAGGGCGCCATTTTGAAAAGGTGCGCTATTAGTAGTGTACCGAGCGCTAAAAGCTGCAGGCTTGCGAAGTGCACCTGCAGTGTGATGGCAAAAGACCGTATGCACAATACAACAATTGATTTGTACAACGCAACAAGTCACAATCAATGGTATGAATGCTCGAACACCTAATACATAGTGAACCACCTAATACATAGTTAACCACTTACATAAGGTGAAACCAGCCCTGAACTAGGTGGATACATTTTTCAACAAAGCTGAGCAAGTGGGCTTGCGCTATTGAATGCAGGCATACAGAGGGCACCTGCAGTGTGTTGGCAAAAGACCTTACGCACAATAAAATAAATGATTTGTACAACGCAGAGGTCACAATCAATGGTCTACATGCTTGAACACCTAATAAATAGTTGACCACTTGTAATAGGTACCAAAAGCCCTGGGCAAAGAGGATACATATTTCCACAGGGCCGAGCACCTTTTTCAAATGTCAGACATGTGGGAGGCCAAAAGTACGGGTGCCCTGTACAGTGTTTTAATTTCTAGACTGACATGATAAAAGGGGTTCAAAATTCTGAGCTGACATAATTTCCCATCATGTACGTCCCACAGCATGAGACCTGCTGTACCATGTGCGGAATAGTAAACCAGGGCGAAGTATTGATAGATGATCACACAAAACAGTTCTTTTCATGTACCCAATGGTGCAGGTGGGAGAATGATACAATGCATACCCACCCTATGTGACCATTTTAAAGTACATTCAAGTGGGCCGGACAAAACATAAACGATGCCCACTTCACGATCTAATGTTCAACCCAGTTCTGTCGGTTTTTAAGTTGAAAATCCATTTTTTCTCTCTGTTTTCCAGTGATTTGTATCTAGCTCTTACATTGGGTCCCCTTATTTTCTCCAAAACTGTCCAATGCATTTGGTCTGCTGTGTGGCCTGCTTCCACATAATGGGCTACTAGCGAGGCTGTAAGTGTTTTTGTGCGTATACGGCTCCTATGCTCGATGACCCTCTTGCGCACCTCTCTTTCCGTCTTGCCCACATAGCGTTTGTTGCAGGGGCATGTAATCAGATAAATGACCCATTTGGAGCGACAGGTAGTGTGTTGATGAAGTTTCCATGGTCTGTCCGTGCCTATATCAATCTCTTTGGTAATACTGGAGAATTCGCACACTGAACAGTTACCACATGGAAAATGTCCCTGAACAGCGGGTGCTCCCAGTGCCCGTTCAATAGTGTTCGGACCACTGTAGGGTTTCTTTGGTGGATTAATGTCTGTATGGACCAGTTTGTTCTTTAAATTCCAGGTTTTTTTGAAAGCAAATAGTGGTTTTTCAAACCGGGTGGGGCAATTGTTCAAAATGTTCCAATGTTTCAGAATAATGCGTTTAAGACGGAATGAGAGGTGGCTATAGGTGTTAACGAACACTAGGCGGCTGTTCTCATTGCGAGGGTTCTCTTCTAACAAGG
Source organism: Desmognathus wrighti (assembly GCA_030265035.1). NCBI lineage: Eukaryota > Metazoa > Chordata > Amphibia > Caudata > Plethodontidae > Desmognathus > Desmognathus wrighti. Next base: position 4,144 of record JASBQO010088773.1, read on the forward strand.
CTGCCCTGTTGTTATTTCTTGCCCTTTTTCTGTTTCTGCGAATGATTTTGGCTGGGTACCCGCGGGCTGTGAGTTTATCTTCCAACTTATCTGCTGATGACTCAAAGTCATCTAGCTGAGTGCAGTTTCTACGCAAGCGTAGGAACTGACCAAATGGCAAATTATCTTTGAGTGGTGGAGGATGGAAACTGTTGTAGTGTAACAGGTTGTTTCTGTCAGTTGGTTTTGTGAATAGTCGTGTGTTGAGACCCCCATTGTGTGCATAAATTTCGAGGTCAAGGTAGTGAATGACCTGGTCATTGATTTCTGCAGAAAATTTGAGATGTTGATCAAGGGAATTGATCCACTGTGTGAATTCTAAGGCTGACTCTTTACTGCCATGCCATATGATAATGATATCATCAATGTATCTTCTGTAAAATCTCAGTTGGGTCTTATATGGGTTCTGCTCATCATACACCCATCTCTCTTCAAATGCTTCCATATAGAGATTAGCCACTGTGGGAGCCACAGTGGCGCCCATGGCCGTACCCTTGACCTGGGCAAAGAAATCGTCTTCAAAATGGAAATAGTTCTGTGTAAGAACCATTTCTACGCACCACGAGATAAAAGTGGACGGGATAGTCCTGGTTTGGCTGATAAGATGTAATTTAGCCTCAATTATCTCTACTGCCTTCAGTTGAGGAATACTGGTGTATAAGGCCTCCACATCCATAGATATGAGGAGGTCTTCTCCAACAGTGTAGTTCAAGGGATCTAGGAGGTTAATGAGAGCCGTGCTATTCTTAAGGAAACTCTTCATTTTGGGTACTTCTTTGCCCAGGAACGCATCTGCATACTGGGACAGGGGTTCAAGGATGGACCCTATTCCAGAAACAATCGGGCGTCCGGGCGGGGGTAGGAGTCCCTTGTGGATTTTGGGAATAGTATAAAAAATGGGTTCCCTAGGATGTGTTGTAATAAGAAATGATTTTTCTTGTTTAGAGATCCACCCCATATTGGATGCTTCAAGAACCCGTTTGTCAATTTCTGTTTTGAGGGGTGTAGTGGGATCTGACCGGAGCCGTACATAATGGTTAGAATCATTGAGTTGTCTACGGCATTCTGTAATATAATCTGTCCTGTTGAGCATCACTAGGGCTCCCCCTTTGTCTGCTGGTTTTAAGACAATGGTTGGGTTGGTTTGTAATTCATTAAGAACTTTTTGTTCCATCATGGTGAGATTACGATTACTTTGTACATTCCTGGCTTCCAAATCGCCGATCTCATTGAGAACCGCTCTTTCGAATGCCAGAATCTCTGGGGGGCAAAGGTGGCGTGGTGGTATGAAGGTGGATGGTGGTTTAAGTCCTGACTGATTTTCTGACTGCGCAGTGCCTGCCTCCTGATTCTGAAAAAAGCATTGCAAGCGCATCTTCCGGAGCAACCCATCAAGTTCTTGCCTATAAGTGAAGGGATCGTGTTTATTGGTGGGAACAAAACCAAGACCATATGACAGGAGTTTTTTCTCATTGTCTGATGGTGTATAGTCAGACAGGTTGACTAGGAGGTGTTCCTCTGCCCGCTCCGGCTGCGGGTTTGGGGGGGTGACAAGAAAGGGGTCCATCCCTGTTGGTTGCCCCTCCCTCTGCCCCGTCCCCTGCGGGGGCCTAAAAAACGTTGAGGCCTTGTCTGTTGTCCTCTAGACCCTGTGGTTGTTGTAGGGTCTTGTGATGGATCACTACCACTGCTGTTGTTGCTGCTATAAGAGCTCTGTCTAAATCTGACTTTACGTTGTGTCTGGTTTCTAATTTGGTCAAAATATTCAGCTTTTGTATATGGAAACACCTTCTCACTTGCAAATGAACTGATGTCCTTGCGTAACTTCTTGATTTTTTCGGCTGTAAAATCTTTTCTGAAGATGGCTACCTCTTTCTCTAATGCTAATAGTTTGGCTGCCCCTTCCTCCTCACTGACCTTGGCTGACAATTCCTGTATTTTGGCTTTTAATTCTTCCTCCAACTTGCTATGCAGTCGTTGTGTGGTCTCAATGATTAAGCATAACCATTCCCTACCACACCGTATTGCTATTAAGCTCCACTGAGTTCTAAACTCCTGATCATCCAAAAATATGCGCGGTTGGTTTCTAACTACCAGGCCCTGAGGAAGAGTATTAGACCTCAGGTACTCGATCATGCATGTTCCATGCAAATCACTGCGAATTAACCTTTTCTCCAAGTCAGTCGCTTCCACCCATTCGGGGAGTTCAGCAACCAATCCTGTAACAATCCCTATATCTGGTGCTTCTTCCAGCAATTTCGTAATGTAGTCTTCTGTATACTTCGTGGGGTTGCTGTCAACCATCCTGTGTGAATGGAATCTCCAAAAAACTTTTTCAAAATCCTGCGACCAAGGCCGCTATGACCTATAAACACCTAAAGGATTTCTCGGCAACATACATAGAGACCCCACTAGCCGAGTATAACTAATCATAAACATAAAGGGGGGGCCCCCAGAGAGTGTGTAACAAACATTTACTTAGTTGGCAACAGCACTTCTATAGAAACCCAGCAATTTCACAAAATTTTGTCTTTTTATAAGTGTGCAAATGAAGGGTAAGAGAGCCAAAAAATCCCTTTTAAACCCTTTTGTGCATATTTACATTTATTTTCATTCTTAAAACCACAGACGGTTGTTGAAAAGCTCACTAGTTGGCCACATATGACCAATCAAACAACTCAAATGTAATACAACACATTGAGACGCCCAACACGGCGTGTTTCTTCCTAAATACAATTCAGGAATTCGTCAGGGGCTGTAGAACTTCAAGCTTTTCTGATATTTTCGTCTTTCATAGACCTAAAAGAATAGAAAAACACAACCGGTCTCTGCCACTGTGTTTCTATGGTGCCCAAGTACCATACGTTTAGCAAATGAAGGTGAAAACACACTGCGCAGCGAAAAATTGTCGTGCGCGGGGAGTGGGGATTAAACTGCCCCTATATCCCAGATGAGGAGAACAAGTGCCACTCAAATTGTGGTAACTAGCTCAATGTGCTGAAGAGGTGAACAACACCCCACACGAGGCATGCATACCAGACTACCTGTGCGTTATTTCTACATAGTATATCTGTGTGTTATTTCTACAGAGTACTATAAGTGAAGGAGGGTGTACCTGTCATATCCCCCAGGGGACATGGGACCAAAAAATGAATGAACAGGGCGGTCAGGTACTGATCCTGTAAATCAGGAAACAAGGGATGAAATGGTGTTACTCAAAGGTTAAAAACGTAGTGGGAGAGAAGAGGGCGAGGACCCTGCCGAGTGTTAGGTATGTGCTTACCTAGCTAGCCCCCACAGGAGCTAGATTTCTCACAGAGGGGGAGGACGGGCCCTGTAGAAATAAGAAACCAAAACAGCTAATGAGCAACTGGCCGAGGGCTCAGCTGGACCATGCTTCGTCTAAAAGACGCGGAAAGAGAGGGATTCTTACCTGGAGGCGAGCGCGCTTGTACTCAGGCTGTGCTGCCGGGATCGCGTGTGTGGTCGCGAAAAAGTGGCGCTTCCATATATCCGGTCATAGACTCGAAGGGGGTGGAGGTGGAGTGGCGCCGGGATCGCGTGTACGGGGCGCGAGTACGTGACGCCTCTGGGCTGGCAGGTGGTGTAGTGGACCCTAGTCAAAAACGGGCGCCATCTTGCAGTGGTGCGCAATTAGTACTGTGAAGGGCGCTATTTCATGCAGGGACAATGAATAAACCCGCAGTGCGATGGCAAAAGACCGTAAGCACCATGATTCAAATATTTTGTTACAAACAGTGATATTATAAATAATTGAACACGTATTCATACACTGTTTAGTCAGCCCATAAATGTTATTGCACCAGCCCCGGACTTCTGTTGATACATTTTAAACAGATTTGAACACATTTTCAACCTGTTAGACATGTAGGAGGCCACCTATTGGGGTGCTAGGCACTATTTCATGCAAGGACAAGAAATACACCCGCAGTGCGACGGCAGAAGACCGTAAGCACCATGATTCATATATTTTTTGTTCAAACCATATGTCACAACACAATGATATTATAATTAATTGAACACGTATTCATGCACTGTTTAGTCAGCCCATAAATATTGTTGCACCAGCCCCGGACTTCTGTTGATACATTTTAAACAGATTAGAACACATTTTTTAACCTGTTAGACATGTAGGAGGCCAACTGTACGGGCGACCTGTTGGGGTGCTAGGCATCCATAGTGATGTCCTAAACTTGACTGACATCAATTCCCATCATGTAAGTCCCACAATATTAAACATTTGCTACCATGTGCAGAATAGTAAGCCAGGGCTAAGACCTGTTAGATGACCACAACAACAGTTCATTCTATGAGCACAATGGGGTGAATTGGAGTATAATACAATGCATGATCACCCTAAGCTACCATGTTTATATGCGTTCAAGTGGGCGGGATTCAACACAAATGGTGCCCACTTCATGATCTAATGTTCAACCCAATCCTGTCAGTTTTTAAGTTGAAAATCCACTTTTTCTCTCTGTTTTCCAGTGATTTGTATCTTGCTCTTACATTGGGTCCCCTTATTTTCTCCAATACGGTCCAATGCATTTGGTCTGCCGTATGGCCTGCTTCCACATAGTGTGCTACTAGTGAGGCTGTGAGTGTTTTCGTGCGTATGCGGCTCCTGTGTTCGATGACCCTCTTGCGCACCTCTCTTTCCGTTTTGCCCACATAGCGTTTGTTGCAGGGGCATGTGATCAAATAGATGACCCATTTAGAGCGGCAGGTGGTGTGTTGATGAAGTTTCCATGGTCTGTCCGTGCCTATATCAATCTCTTTGGTAATACTAGAGAACTCGCACACTGAACAGTTGCCACATGGAAAATGTCCCTGAACAGCAGGTGCTCCCAGTGCCCGTTCGATAGTATTCGGACCACTGTAGGGTTTCTTTGGGGGATTAATGTCAGTATGGACCAATTTGTTCTTTAAATTCCAGGTTTTTTTGAAAGCAAATAATGGTTTTTCAAACCGGGTGGGGCAGTCGTTCAAAATGTTCCAATGTTTCAGAATAATGCGTTTTAGGCGGAATGAGAGGTGGCTATAGGTGTTAACGAACACTAGGCGACTGTTCTCATCGCGAGGGTTCTCCTCTAGCAGGGCTGCCCTATTGTTATTTCTTGCCCTTTTTCTATTTCTGCGAATGATTTTAGCTGGGTACCCTCGGGCTGTGAGTTTCTCTTCCAACTTATCGGCTGATGACTCAAAGTCATCTAGCTGAGTGCAGTTTCTATGCAAGCGTAGAAACTGACCAAATGGCAGGTTGTCTTTAAGTGGTGGGGGATGGAAGCTCTTGTAGTGTAATAGATTGTTCCTGTCAGTGGGTTTTGTGAATAGACGTGTATTGAGACCACCATTGTATGCATAAATCTCGAGGTCAAGGTAGTGAATGACCTGATCATTGATTTCTGCTGAAAATTTGAGATGTTGATCAAGGGAATTGATCCACTGTGTGAACTCTACCGCTGACTCCTTACTGCCATATGATAATGATGTCATCAATATATCTTCTGTAAAATCTCAGTTGGGTCTTATATGGGTTCTGCTCATCATAAACCCATCTCTCTTCAAATGCTTCCATGTAAAGATTAACCACTGTGGGAGCCACAGTGGCGCCCATGGCCGTGCCCTTGACCTGGGCAAAGAAGTCCTCTTCAAAGCGGAAATAGTTCTGCGTGAGAACCATTTCGACACACCAAGAGATAAAAGTGGATGGAATAGTTCTGGTTAGGCTGATGTGATGTAGTTTAGCCTCTATTATCTCCACTGCCTTCAGTTGAGGAATACTGGTGAATAAGGCCTCCACATCCATAGATATGAGGAGGTCTTCTCCAA
>JASBQO010099860.1:0-10023 GCA_030265035.1 Desmognathus wrighti
TTCAGCTCCCAGCTCGGTACTGGTCTCTTCACTGGCGGAAATGCTCTCAACAGGAACTGCTTCGTCACTGGCAAACAAGAAGACCGAAGGCTCTCAACAGTCTCTTCAGGAACTGCTTCGTCACTGGCAATGAGAAGACCGAAGGCTCTCCCGGTCTCCTCCTGTAACGTGCAATCGCTGCTAAATGCACTCTAATAGAGGAGTGCTGTAGTCCCGCCTCCGCCAGTGCTAGCAGATAAGAAAGCAAGTCTTTCGTTTCACAGTACAAAGGATGCAAACCTTGTTCTTTCGCCCAAATGCAGAACCTTTTCCATTTCAGGCAATATGTCTTCCTGGTAGATCCTGCCCTTGCTTCACGCAGGATGGCCATGCAATCCTCTCCCAGCTCTAGATGTCCAAACTCGAGCCTCTCAGGAGCCACGCTCTCAATTGTAGACTGTTCGGGTTCGGATGTAGAACCTGACCGTTGTCTCTGCTCAGTAGATCCGGTCTGTTGGGTAGTCGTATAGACTGGCTCAGTGACATGTGTAGCAGCTCTGTGTACCACGGCTGCCTGGCCCACGCCGGGGCCACCAGAATGACAAGACTGTTGCACTCCCTGATTTTCTGTACTACTCTGTAGCAGAGGAGTCGGGGGAAACGCGTACAGAATGTCGCCTTCTTGCCACTCTATCATGAGGGCGTCTCCCGGGACCACGTGGTATGCTGTGGTGAACGGACGTGTGCCGGAGCGCTCCGTCTCCCGCCAAATTATAACTTGCTAAAAGCATAACTTCAACATATTGGAAATCAAAATAAATACGTGCATTCAAGAGGTGAACAGCGGCGGCAACAGACATGGCTGGAAAAGATAAGAAAAAACAAAAAAGAATACTAGATTTCACCGATGGAACACCAGGCGGAGAACGCACGCTTCTGACAGGGGAAAAGACGCCGGGGCAGGCGGCGCTGTCAAAGCAGGCACATGCCCAAGGATCGGGAGAGACTGCAGAAAATGCTGGCATGCAGGAGATTTTGAAAGAAATACACTCGTTCCGGACAGAATTCTCCAACAAAACAGACAGGATTGAAATAAAGATGGATCGTTTTCAGACTCGTTTTGCAGAATCGGAGGAAAAAATAAAACTGCTGGAGGAACGAATTTCAGACTTGGAAGACAGGTTGGCACCATTGGAAAAAGTGAGTACGGAGCAGAAATTGCAAATAAAAATGCTGGCAACGGCGGCAGATGGACTTGAGAATCGTGGAAGGAGAAACAACGTACGCCTGGTAGGTCTTCCTGAAGGAAGTGAGAAAGGGGATCAGGCTGAGTTTTATCAACAATTAATTAAAAAGGTTCTTCCACTAGCAAAATTTTCAGAATTCTATTCTGTAGTCAGGGCGCACCGTACTCTTGCTGGCCGCCCGCCTCCTGGTGCTCCGCCAAGGGCTGTGATAATAAGGTTTTTACACTATAAGGACAGAGATGCGGTGTTGACAGCAGCAAGAGAGGCTGGGGAGGCAACGTATGGCAACGCAAAGCTACACTTTTACCAAGACCTCTCGATTACTGTACAGAAAGAAAGGAAGAAGTTTGAGACCGCCAAAACCATGCTACGAGAGAAGGGAATCCGATACAGTATGCAGTTCCCGGCGAAGCTGCGTGTAGATTGTGGAGGCAAGACTCACTATTTCTTAGATCCAAAGGATGCATGCGGTTTTGCGGAGAATGCAGTGGCGCAGGGAAGACAATCGCCAAGGCGCGCGGCGGATGGGAATGTCCCGCAGGTGGAAGGTGCAGTAAATGTGGCGGGCAATTAAACCGTATGAAATGCAAGACTGTAGAACGAACATGCTGAAGGGATAGAAGTTGGATACTAGTCTGTGGCACTATCAGGCGTGTAATATGACAGAAAGGAAATGCTGCGGCTGACAGAGGAGGTGAGAAACTGGTTACGAGTAAAACTGTGCAGAGCAAAATGTTAACGGGTGAATGGCGGCACCACTGTTGCGGTGCGCCATTGCTGCTGCATTCGAAGCGATTTAATTGAAAACAGCGGCGGACTCCTAATTTACAAAATGGCGAAGTGAATTAAATAATGAAAAAGGGAACCGCGCGTATGAACATGCGCATGATGCTGCAGCGTAGTGATACGCTAATATGTCCAACTGCCTGTCAGTTGAAAGAGACATGACAATCCTAATTGGTAAGATGGACTACTTTGTGCAAGACAAGTGATGGGATTGGTGGCGGTGAAGTCGAGACATCTGCATATCTCGAAACCATGGTTACAGGGCAACAACCCTCCTGTGGTGAAAGATAAGAAATGCAGCTCTTATCTGCAAGCTATGGATGCACACAAACAATGTTCATAATAATGAATGGAGTTACAGGAATAGAGTGGGGGACGGGATGCGACCACTTGGTGTGCATGCGGGGGTCCCAACAGGAGTCGGAGAGTGATGTATATCTTGCCTGGAAGGTCCAGGCGAGCAAAAGATAGGTTAATACAGTTTATGTTTATGTTCATTAATAGTTTGTTAACAGCGTTAAGAATGGGTGTGAATGGTATGAGAAGACAGAAAGGAAGAAAGATGAAGCTGGTTGGACAGAAAAGTGAGGTTGGAAATAATGCGATAATACTCATAGTTGGTGAAAACAAGGGCGGAAACGAATATACTCAATTGAAAAGAATTAAATGGCTAAATGGGGTATGAGGTGCACATGTTAACGTGGAACGTACGAGGTATGAATAATAGAGAGAAATATGGTAATATTATTAGTTATATAAGCAAAAGATCGGCAGATGTGGCGCTGCTTCAGGAAACACATCTGGACAAGTCACTTCATGGCAAAAAAAGAGGTCTTGGACTCTACACAGCGTACTACTCAACATTTAGTAAAGGAAGTAGAGGCGTCACTACATTAATTAAGAAGAGCCTTCCATTTAATGTAAGCGAGCAGTATGTTGATGATCAGGGCAGATTGCTTGTGTTGTATGGAATATTATTAGGGGTGCCGACTGTGATTGTAAATGTATATGCCCCAAATGTTGATAACCCTGATTTTCTACACAAAATGTTTGAAAAAGCGAGTAGATGGGGAGAGGTGGCTATGATAATCGGTGGAGATTTCAACTTTATAACCCACACTTTGCTAGATAAATCTTCCACTAAGGCTAGGCCGCTGAGTAAAAGTGCAAACGTAATGCTGCAACACATGGATGCATTGAATATGGTGGATGTATGGCGGCTGAGATACCCCACAGATCCAGGATATACGTTCTATTCACCTGCACATAAAATGTATTCTCGCATAGATAGGTGGTTGATTGCGGCGAGGCTCTATGGCATGTTGTCTGACATAAGTATAGATGCGATGACACATTCAGATCATAACCCTATTTGGATAGAAATGTGTTGGGCGAGAAAATACCACAGGCTTACCAACTGGATGTTTAGACCACAACTATTGTTAGATGGAATATGTGAAGCTGAACTGCGAAAACAAATAACACAGTTCTTTGAAAATAATGCAGAAGCAGATACAACGAAAGGGATAAGGTGGGAAGCATTCAAATGTACATTGCGTGGAATGATTGCTAGTCTTGAGGGCGGTATGAAGAAAGTGATACGCACCGAACTTACTGCACTCGAAGGTCAGTTAGCAGTGGCTGAATGTGCACATAGGGAAGATATGAATGATAATTCCTTAGCAGCCATGATGAAAGTAAGGCAGAAATACAGAAAGAAAGCAGATGAGGAACAAAAATTACTAGCAAAACCAAAAGCGGCAAAATTTTACTGGCAAGCAGACAAGCCCAGCACATTATTGGCAGGGATATTAAAAGGCGAAAGGGCAGCACGAACAATCACAATGTTAGAAAATGAGGTAGGAGATGTGACATCTGATCCAAATGAAATAATCCGAATAATGACGGACCATTTGAAGCACATTTATGCAGGTGGAGATGGGTGTACATCAGAGGAGACATTGAGCTATCTTCAGGGAATAGACTTACACGCCTTGGATGGACCACAATCAGATCACTTAGATGCGGGGATAGAAGAACAGGAAATAGCAATGGCCATTAAAGATCTAAAAAGAGGGAAAGCTCCGGGACATGATGGGATAGGTAATGAATTCTATAAGCAGTACGTGCATATACTAAGCCCAATACTGAAAGGAGTCTATGATGAGGCATTTGAAAAAGGGGAGTTGAGTGGTAGAATGAATGAAGTTAAAATAACTCTGCTGCCTAAACCTGGAGGCAATCATTTAAAATGTGCAGATTTCAGACCACTATCACTAATAAATTCAGATGTGAAAATCTTAGCTAAAATACTAACAAACAGACTGCTACCCTTGATAGGGCAACTGATTGCGCCAGATCAAACGGGATTTGTCCCTGGTAGAGATACGGCAATGGCTATTCGACGTGTGCAAAATATTATTGCTGCCTTGCCCTTAACATCTGAAGCGGCTATGGTGTCACTGGACGCTTATAAGGCATTCGATATGGTGAACTGGCGGTATTTATTTTTGGTGATGAGACAGATGGGAATAGGGGTAAAGTTTATAAAATGGGTAACCATACTGTACACAAATCCCAAGGCCAGGTTAGTACTGAATGACACGTGGTCAGAAGTTATTCACATGAGGAGTGGAACTAGGCAAGGCTGTCCGTTGTCGGCTATTCTTTTTGCCATAAGCATGGAGCCACTGATGAGATTACTGAATCATAACTTGATTAACTTGGGTTTACAGACTCAGGGAATTCAGACCCTGGCGATAGCTTATGCAGATGATCTGTTACTCTGTATTGCGGACCCCAAGAGAGAAATGGGACAAATAATAAAAGTCATTGAACAACATGAAAAACATTCTGGATTCAGAATTAACTGGGGTAAGTCAGTTTATTTTCCTGTGGGGAAACAGGCAGAAACAAAGTCACCAGATACTAGGCTTCAGTGTAAGAATGATTGGTTTAAATACCTGGGCATAAAAATAACGGTGGATGAGAAAAATATATACAAGCTAAACTATGGAGAGGTACTGACTGACATTCAGAGCAAACTAATGGGTTGGGGAAGGCTCCCGCTGAATGTTGCGGCTAGGATCTCTGTTGTTAAGATGAATGTATTACCCAAACTACTCTATATATTTAATAATGTACCAGTGCATGTACCTAAAATATTTTTTAAAGAACTAAGGTCGAATGTAATTAGCTTTATATGGAATAATAAAGCTCCCAGAGTGGCATACGATACGTTAACCAAAACGTATGAGGAAGGTGGCTTTGAACTGCCAGACTTTCAGATGTATTATAGAGCAGCGCAAACACATCACACGATTAAATGGCTTGAAGCCGATACGCTTGAACCACAGGTGCAGATGGAAAAGAAATGGTTTGGGAACTGTGCAGCACACAGGCTATTGACTGATAACAGAATAAAGGGAGTAGGAGGAAATGGTCCGGCAAAGCTGGGGTTGAAAATCTGGCGAGATCTCAATGACAAAATAGCTGACGGGCTGCACTATAGTAAATTCATCTCCATTTGGGAGATCTCTGCAAGAAATCCTAAGCTGACCGAAAAGATGTTTGCATCATGGTCTGAGCATAACATAATTGTACTACAGGACCTATACTTAGGAAATAAGTTAAAAGAAGATAAAGACCTAGTGGACGAGGCGGGTGGAGGTCTTATAAATATAATGAAATGGCAAACTCTGAAGAAATGTTTGAGGGAACGATGGGACATGACACCAGTTGAACCCTTGGAAAATGCATTAATAGCTCATGTCATGACATCAGTGGGGGAGCGGCATCAAACCTCTAGAATTTATAAAATTCTGCGGACAGAGATGCAAGTAGAGGACGATAAACTCAGACAAAAATGGGAAAGAACTCTAGATAGACAAATTACCGACAAAGTATGGAAGGAGGCATGTACAGCGACAAAAAATATTTCACTCAACATGAAAATAAGATTGGTGCATTACAGATATTTGACACAATCGTATTACACGCCAGCCCGGTTAAATAGAATTCACAAAAGGTCAGATATGTGTTGCAAAAAATGTAATGAGTTAAATGCAGATCTCTTACATGTCACATGGGGGTGCCCACTGCTGGTGAACTTTTGGGTAGAGGTGTTTGCAATGATTTCCAAGGTATGCGGATGTTGTTTACAGAATGATACAAAATATGTTTATCTGTATGAATTACCAAAGATGGACTTGATAAGCAAGAAATGGGTGATGGTGGCGATAGCGGTAGCAAAACTTATGATAGCCAGGAAGTGGATATCAGACAAAGCTCCAACTGTAGGAGAGTGGAAGGCATATATGGTGCACTGTGCTACACAGGAACAAGTTCTGCAGAATATAATGCCAGGTTCACAGACACCCAAAGATATTTGGACAGAGTTCCGACTGCATCTGCTAAGTCAAGAGTATAAAAGTGATAGCGAAGATGAAATAGGCAGTGCTTAATGGAAGGTAAATTAATTAAGAATACTACTGCAATGGAAGGATGTCTGGCAGCTTTTTAATGGAATGGGATGATATGTAGAAGGAGTATGAATGGAAAGTTGAAGTTTAAAATGAAATGTAACACATATGTAAGAAGAAACAAATGAAACGGATAACTTATATGTACAGTGTTAATTAAAAACAATAATAGCAATGAATTGTATAACATCATCAGAGAACTGAATGTAATGACTGAAAAATTTGTATGTGTATATTTGTGTTGTTAATTGAAAACTTTAATAAACAAATTTGACAAAAAAATAAAACGGTTTTATAGACAGAAAACCGTCGGTAAAACAGTTTTACGGGTGGTTTTGTTTTACCACCCAACTTGTAATCGGGGCCTAAAAGTCTGTTTTTTTGGTAAACTTTAGAACTCAGCATGAAAAAAATGAGTTTCACATTCAATTGTCCATACGGACTTTATATCCATGCCGTCAAGCCGTATAACAACCATGGTCAACAATGGTTGTCATTGTCCCTGATCGTCGTCCAGAGGGCCATGGACATGGTCTTCCTTCACACAATCATGCCTTTTTTTTAAAACAAAATCATGTGACTTGGGCATTAGATGCCACAGGGGCATTTGCTCTGTTTTGGTGTATGTAAGTGGGGTGCACATACAGTTCATGTTTACTTTTTTTTTTCCAGACCCGGATAGGTCCCCAAATCTCATAATTGGGTTCAAGAGTAAAGTCTGCCGAAAACATGCAGACTTTACTCTTGAACTCATAATCAGGTTGAATGGGAACAGCTGCGGAAAATGGACATTCCACATTTTTTTCTCACTTCGCACTACTAATGATTAGCATCCATGTATGGTTTGCACAAGCTTTATTTTTTAAATCAATAGCGTTAACACACATGTATTGTACTGAAGCTTGGAGTCCAGTGTTCACTCATATAGTTGAACAATGTGTGCAGCTATTTGAATGATATTTTATAACAAACATCTTATTAATTTAATTCATACACCGACAAATATGCAAAATCACTACCCCAGCTCTTACTACATACGTATTATCATTTCTTCTGCTAGTTAGTAGAGTTTTTTTGATTGTATATCCATTTATTACTGAAACTGTCTGACATGTTCTTTGTTTTCAACTGTAAATAGCTAAAAAAAACTGAGTGTGTTCTTTTGTACTTTCTCTGCGATAAGCAGTTACAAAAACACATATATTTAGAAAAGACATCACTCCTTTTTTTCCTCAATTTTGATATCAATATATACTTGTGCAGGTGTTTTCTACCGCGACTGTTTGACACTTTGTGCCACAATAAAGTTCACACAGACTTATCATAGTGTTTGTTCTATCCTTCAGCCTCCTGAAACTAGACCCAGAGTCTCAGTGGGGCTGACTCTAAGATGCCCGCACCTCATGCGGTCCTCTTAGGTGCAGGGGGCGCACCTCTGCGTTTGCCATGCTTTAGTGTGCATGACCCAGCCATGAAGCATTGAATTAAAAGCTGTGCAGCTGGCTCACACACAGCTGCACTCCCACACAAAGCCCTCAAGGCTTGGAATACACAAGCACCTGGCGCCTCTGCGCATGCCAGGTGCGCAGAGGCGCACCCTCTGCACCCTCTGCACCGAGGAGGGCCGCACGACTCAGCCCCAGAAAGTGCATCCAGACATGTCGTAGTGGTTGTTCTATCCTTCAACATTGTGAAACTAGGCCCTAGTCTCAGAAAGTGCATCCAGACCTATCCTAGTGATTGTCTCGAAGATGTTGTTCCTGTCAAGATTGCATCCGCCCTTGTATTTAAAATGATCGTTAAAGGGTTCTGATCACTTTCAATTCGGTTACTTATTTGAAAGCTCTTTAGTCTCCACTATCTCAATCCTCGCCATTGATTAAAATATAAATAATGGTTGAGCTGCTATTGGCTGACACACAAGTGACAGCCATGTCAGGGTCCTAATCCAATCCCTCCTTATTCCCAATTTTTAAATACTGGAGCATATAGGTCCACCCGCGCTACTAGAGGGATGTGCGTTGTGTGCTATTGGTTGAAACCCTCATATTTCATCCATTAGGAGAGCTTCAGATTCTACTGGTAAATTCTGCAGCCTGGCATTAAAATCTCCTCCAACTAGCACTTCCAGCTAAATAATACATGCCATTTAAAGTGACATATTCCAGATGGTGTAAAAGGTAGTAATTTCTGTCATTTTATAATTTTCGTGTACATTTACTATTAGAGCGTTGTACCTACCTTAACATGTGCTATTAGCCCCTTAACATGAGCTATTAGCTGTATGTATTATCTGACTAATCTCACCTCCTAATGAGATGGATATCCAAATACGAAGACCAAATTAAAGCAAAGCAAATTAAAAACCTGATATCCTGAAGCTTGTATTTCTTCCAGAAGCCGTTACCTGCAGTAGAATTATATAAAATGTTTTTGTAAAAATTATCCATTCAGCATTAGCAATTATCACTGAAACCTGATTGTGTAATGCCATAATTCAGGGTTTATTCCCGATGAACTATACCATGATATCTAATCCCAGAGTGGAAGCGGGTAGAGGGAAATATACTCAGAGAACTATTTCCTCTGGGCCCACGAACTTGGAGTACACGTTGACGAACATTGGACCCACTGCTCATCAGGAAATTTCCAAACTTTGTATGTATCACCCTCCTGGGAACAACAAAGATTTTATATCTGAATTTCAGCTTGTATGTGAAGGAGGAGACGCCGAAAGGAGGAGGAGACAGGGAGTTGAGTTGCATTTTTCTTTAATGGTGTGCTTTTTCTGCCCAGCGTTTCAAAAAAATAAGGGAAAATACTTCAGGCTTCTCTCTTCAGCTGGGTTATGCACTTGGGGCTTCTGCTGGGTAAGCGCAGACTTCTCTATTCCTGAAGTATTCTCTTCCTCCAAACTGGGTCCAATATCCAAGCAGGTCAGGGTAACCTTCTCTGGTGCTCAGCTCTCCTTTCTGGTCTTCTAATCGTCTTCCCTGTAGGAGAAGAGATTACATAAGTGCGTTTGCCTCTCACCCTGCTCTGCTCTCTACTGTTTTCCAGCCCCTCTTTTACTTCGCTTTCCTTCCCTCCCCATGGCATATCTTGGAGAAAGGGGGTGGTGTTTAGGAAATGGTCACGAGGACCAATCAAAACGTGGTGTGACCTCTGGCTCTGCCCCCTTCTCCACTTCCAGTGTTTTGCGGCGCCCCGCCCCTGGGAGGTTGCTGTAACCAGACTCTGGGCTTCGGCGGAGGGGCCCTCCCTCGAGAGGCCGACTCCGCTCCATCCTGGCTGATGGTGTAACCCCCTTCCATCAATTGTGCAGATTAAACATATACTGCAAACACCCAAACACTAAAATCCTATTTGTCTTTGCTGACAGGAGTCAGAAAAACTGGAATCCATTAATGCTGAATTGAAAGCTCAAATTGAAGAGTTAAAGAATGAGAAGCAGCGCCTTGTATACATGCTCAATCTCCACCGACCCACCTGCATAGTACGAGCCCAAAACGGAAGGACGCCAGAGGACG
>JASBQO010110943.1:0-15966 GCA_030265035.1 Desmognathus wrighti
GCCAACCAGACCAGGAGCACTGCCCCAATAACCGTCCATCCCACCCGAGCAGGCAGGTGACGCCGGCAGGCGACCAGTAAGGGCGGCCATAAAGGGCATCGCCCGTCTGTGTCCGTCCGTGCACCAGCCAGATCCCGGCCCAGACCCCACCCCTCCCAGCAACCAATAACCGATGCCCCCATCAGGCAAAGGAGTGAACAGGGAGACACATCACCCATGTCCCACTGGAAGGGTCCCTCCGACCCCAAACCCAGACAGCACAGGAAAACTCACCCCACACAGCCACAGAAACCCCCCACTCCCCCACGGCAAGAAACCATTTGCGCCCCCCACAAAACTAAATTGTGCATTCCTAAACACCTGGTCTCTCCCCAAGAATGCCCATGACATTCACGACTACATCACAACATCAAACGTTGACCTGCTAGCA
The DNA here is from genome assembly GCA_030265035.1 of Desmognathus wrighti. NCBI lineage: Eukaryota > Metazoa > Chordata > Amphibia > Caudata > Plethodontidae > Desmognathus > Desmognathus wrighti. Next base: position 431 of record JASBQO010110943.1, read on the forward strand.
ATCACGTAAACGTGGCTCGCAGATGCATCGGGATCCGCCTTAGCTGCGGCGGTACCGAAAGGATAAAACATTAGAACAGCCCATCACCCAGTGGAAAAGGGCAGGGGTGTAGCCATCATCTACAGAGAGCACGTCCCTCTCTTCCAGGCCACGATCGAACCCTGCACTGGCTGTGAATGCATACTTGTGAAGCTAAACCCACACGAAAACACCAGCAACAATATCCTACTGATATACAGACCGCCTAACAGGCCCAACTTTGAGTCAGAGCTTTCCCAGATCCTCGCCCCACTCCAAAAGCCCAAGACATCCACATTCCTACTAGGTGACCTCAACATAGGCATGGGAGACCCCGGAGACAAATCAGCCACTTCCCGCCTGACTAGCCTAAATGCACTAGGCTTCACAGTCTACAACTCCGACCCAACCCACATCAAAGGCAGAACCCTCGACTGGGTTGCTTCTCAGAACACCCCTATCTCTGACGTCTCCACCTCCCCCAGCATCTGGTCCGACCACCACCTCATCACCTTCACCATCCCACTGCCACCCAAACCAACATTCACACATAAGGCCCTCACCAACATCACGCCCAGGAACCTAAAGGCATTTAACGTGGTTACCTTTCGCAAGATGATAACTGACCTCCTTGGGATCACCACAGATGCATAGCACCCCGACGCACCTGTCAAATCTTACCACAACGTCATGACCCGCACCCTAGATGCAGTCGCCCCGCTAAAAGCCAGGAAAATACAACACCACAAACAAATTCATGGGTGATTCTCGGACAGCCTCCGCTCCCTCAGAAGTGAAAAAGGATAGGCCGAAAGAGCCTGGATTAACTTAAAGACCCCCAAAGCCAAAGCCACATGGTCAAACTGTGCCAAAAATTACACCCTGGCCATTCGCAAGGCAAGAAAACAACACTACAAGCAAAGAATTTCAAAGGCGGAGAATAATGCCAAAGAGCTCTTCAACATACTGAACGAGCTAGAAAAACCAACAGCGGAAAAACTACCGTTCGCCCCCACCGCTGAAGACTGCACTCAAACGCAGGCCTTCTTTGCTAATAAGGTTAAAACAGCCAGGGACAAAATCACGAACGGCCACAACCCCCACCCCACAACCCTCTGGATCCCCCCCTTTCACCTTCCACCCAGTCTCACCAACAGTGGTAGAATGCACCATAAAATCCATGAGGCCCTTCTCGGACAGAGGCGACATCTGCCCTTCAAAAATCATCATCCCACTGGCCCATATCTTCGCACCGTTCTTTACTAGAATAGTAAATGCTTCTTTCCACCACAACCAAGTCCCCAGAGGCATTTAAAAACCCACGCTGACCAGAAAGACCCCAGCAACACCCGCCCAATCACGAACGTCATGTCCCTCCTAAACTAATAGACAAGCTCGTCACCCAGCAATTTCAGTCGAACCTCAACGAGAATAACATACTCCACGAACGGAAGACAGGTTTCAGGAGTGGACACAGAACCGAGACAGCATTCCTCGACCTACAAATGGAACTATATGACCGCCTAGAAAAAGGCAAAGCAGGCCTCCTGCTGCTGCTGGACCATGACACCCTAGTCTCCAGACTGAAAACCTCGGCAAACTGCTCGGCGACAGCGTGCAAGTGGATCAGATCCTTCCTCACAGACCGGCAATCCAAAGTATGCTGGGACGCTGCAGAATCGCCACCAGAAAAACTTTGGCGTGCCACAGGGATCCTGCCTCTCCCCGGCGCTTTTCAACACTTACCTTCTCCCCCGCTTCGCCGCCCTAGAGCACAAAAGGATCACCTTCACAAACTATGCGGACGACACACAGATATTGCTGGAACTGACCGGAAATCAAGCCACCGACAATGCCACCCTGAACTCAATATACAATTAAATAAAAGCCTTGATGACACAAACTGGATGTGCCTAAATGGCAGCAAAACAGAGCTAATGGTGGTGGCCTCAAAGACCACGCAAAAAAAACTAGGCCCAGAATACAAATCCTTCTACATAGATGGCACCAACATTACAGTCACCCACAAAGTAAAAACCCTTGGGGCCCACCTCAACGCCATGCTGTCAATGACCCCCCACATCAACCACCTGACCAAATCCTCACACTAACTACTCAGGCAAGTTAGCCCTTTTCTCTCCGAAAAGGACTGCGCTACACTGGCTAGAGCCATCCTTCTACCGAGACTGGGACTACTGCAATGTACTCCTCGCAAACACGGCCAGCGCCAACATATCTAAGCTACAAGTCCTACAAAATGAAGCAGTAAGAATAATAGGATTGATACCAAAGAGAACCCACATCGCCCCCAAAAGGAGGGTAGCTGCACTGGCTACCCACTGCCAAAAGAATAAAATTCACGATCCTTCTCACTACACACAAATGCACCCAAAATAAAGCGTCAGCCTACCTGTCGAACAAAATTTACCTCGCTCAGAACACCAGATCCCTTCGCTCAAGCAACTCAGGCAGACTGGTCTGCCCACGCTTCCAGAGAGCCCACAGAAACGGGCGCTCCTTCATCACAGTGGCACCAAAACTCTGGAACGCACTTCTTAAAGAACTCAGACTGGAAAAATTGCGAGAAACATTTAAACAAAACCTCAAAACCCACCTATTCGAATAAATTCTCAGGTCTCTCGGAGGCACCTGCGCTTAGACACCGAGGGGTTTGCTGGGGCAGAGTTTGGGCCAGAAAACACCTTGGATGTTCTCTCCGATAAGAATGAGGAGACCCAAGCAGTGGCTACAGGCAAGATGTTAGCATTGTTGGAGAAGTGCTGGCAAAGTGTACGGTAGTTGACCAGGTCGAAGTCAGCAAACAAGTGAAGGAGGAGTATGGCTACCAAGTTATCCTTGTCCTGGAGGCGGTCCAGCTGGATTTTTAGGTCCAGTAGGGCCGTCTTAGTGCCATGTCCTGGGAGGAAGCCCGACTGACGCCCAGGAGATGGTTCAATTCCAGTTGCTGTTAAATTTGAAGGTAGGCGGCGTGGTCTCAAATTTTTAGAAGTAAGGTTACGGTGGAGATTTGTCTGTAGTTGGTCGGGACATCAGGGTCAAGAGGGGGTATTTTTAGGAGTGGAGTGATCCATGCTTCTTTGATGGAAGATGGGACTGAGGCAGAGGTGAAGGAGGTATTGATGAAGAGGATTAAGAGAAGAATGAGGGGGGTCAGCACAGTCTTTGATGATGTGGGCTAGACAGATGTCACCTTTGCATGAGGAGGGTTTTACGCCTTTGATGATGTTAAAGACCTTGGTCTCAGAGGGTGATTTAAAGCGGAAGGGGAAGGGGTGGGAGTTGAGGAGGGTGAGGAGGGTGGGTGGGTGTTGTTGGTGGGGAGAGTGTTTCTTTTGCCAAGTATTTTGTTTTGGAGCAGGGTTGTTTTGTTATTTAGGGCAATTTGCACGCTGGTGCATCATGCATCATCCTTGAGGATGTTGTCGGGTGGTGTAACGGGGGTTTCTAGCTCACGCAGAATCTTGAAGAGTTCCTTTGAGTCAGAGGCAGCATTATTAATTCTTGTGTTCAGGGATTGGGCCTTAGCTGTGGTGATTGTCTGTTTGTAACTCTTAGAGGCAGTGAGGTAGGCTAGTCGCTTCGCAGAGGTGGGTTCTTTTGATAGGAGGTTGAGGAGATCAGGCTGAACCATGATTTACTCTTTTTGTGGTTGTGAGGGGTCACCAGTTTGAGAGGGGCTATGGTATGAGGCGTCCGTGTGAGCATGGCATTGTAGAAGTCAACAATGTCCCCAGGGACATTTAATCATTTGTAAAGCGCTTGAGCCCTGGAGCATCTGGGCGCTGTGGGATTGGTACCAACGTTGACGCACGCCAGACCCACAGTGCTGGTTGGTAAGATGGTTTCTGGTCATTGCACTTACATGATGTCGAGTAGGTCGAGATATCACACAGTTCACAGTGGGTTTCAGCTCAGTTCTATATGCATACGGATATTTGCATGCATTACTTATCAACTACCTGAACATATTTGATTATCACCCACATGTGCACATAGTGAAGCTTAGAACTATCCTTTTGGCTTTTAAAGCATTAGGTAGCATTTCTAGAAGCCACACGTTTAAAGTGATAGGAAATGGGAAATGAAACTGCAGAACAACAAGCAAATGGACAAATTATGTCATATACCCAGTAATTGAAGAATGACTTGTTCTTAATCATATTTGTTGTCTTAATTTGTGGCTGGCTCAGCTGAACATAAAAAGTATGACTCCTGAGTCCCTTGTCGCTCCAGTAGTTTTGCAGATTAGTCAGCACAAGTCACTATATCCTGTTGCCCGACCAATGAGGCACAGACCGAATGTTGGTAATGTTAAAGGGACAGTTCACTATACTGGGTTAGTTTTTCTGTTTAAATATTCATGCCTTCCTGAATGCAATTCATTTTGTTTTCAATTTTCAAGTCTTCTCTTATGACAGCTTTCCAATGCCTGAAATCTCTCCCTGGGCGGAGCCATTTTGCAGTGTGATTTCATTTACACAATTCCCATGGTGGTTGCTTTCCATTCAGCACCTCTGCTGAATGGAACAATCATTACAGAAATAATGTAAACCATCAAAGTCATATCACGAAATGGATCAGCCCAGAGTGAGAGTGCATAGGAAAGCAGTCATAAGATATGACTTGAACATGAAAACAAAAGTATTGCATTCAGGAAGGTAAGAATACAAAAAAAATGTTAAATGTTGGTGTGAACAGTCCCTTTAATGTCTACATAACTGTGAGGCGTGAACAGTCCAACCCCCCCACCAAAAACATACAAACAAGAGTGTAAAGCGTGAGCACTTCATCAGCATTGTGATCTGAAAATACTCTAACCAACATTTTTAAAAATGGAGCAGAAATGCACACAATCTGTGTGTTTTACAACCAGAACTACAAAGAAGTGCCAATATGTTGAATTTACAGGAAGCTCTATGAGATCTTGAGACATTGCATAAAGTCATATTGTGTCTGAATACTGAGTAGAATGATGTCATTACAGCAAGAAAGCAAATGCGTCCATTTAAAAATTGTGCACCATGGGTTGAAGAATACGTAACACACTTTGCCAAATTGTTTGGCACTTACTTGGCCATCTGCATGTGGTACTTTTGAGGTATTACAATCTATTTTGCTTAATGATTCATTTTACGCTAGATAAATTCGAATTTTTAAATAGATTGGTGTGCTGGTCACCCACTATCCAATCACTGCACAACGAAGGGAGTATGCTATTTACATCTGCCCTAGCTACCACGGGTGGAATTCTGATAAAGTGGCGGCTTGCAAAGCGCGCCTAATGTTGTGGGTGAGAGGCACTAGTTGAGGACGGGGGCTGCTGTGACAGTGGTGTCATAGCAAGTCTGCTGAAGAAAGAATAAAAGCAGTTTACATCATTTCAGTGCCACGTGCGAACAAACTCTGCAGCTGTGTGTGCTGTGAGGGGGTATTCAGGGCTGCCACTATGATCGTAAAAGTGTGCAAGCTCCTGCCCCCTCAAAGCACAGCACTCAAATTAGGCAAACTGCTTTTATTCTTTCTTCAGCAGCCCTCGTGCCCAAATGGTACCTCCCACCTGTAACAGTAGGCATGCTTTCCAAGGAGTGCCCACTGTTATCAGAACTCCGCCAATGGTAGCTGGGCCAGTAGTAAGTAGTATATGCCCTCCCTTTTGCAGTGCTTGGATAATGGTTGGGTTTGTCGGGTCGTGCCCCATCACAGCACATGGAGCTGCAGTTGGTTTGCTCCCAGCACTGAACTTATGTATACTGCTGTCCCCATCCGCAAATGATGTCCCCACCCGTAAAAGTAGGCACCCTTTCCAAGGCATGTATACTGTGAAATGAAGTGGTGTCGCCTGCGAGTACATGGTAGTAACGGGTTTATTAGGGGAGTAAACTTGGAGACATGTAGCCACATTCAGACCCAGCACCAACTGGCTGGAACACTCAGGCATTCAAACCCACACACTCTAGACAGGGTGACATCACGCACGCTAACATTCTATCAAGGACCCACAAGCAGCACACCTCCCTAGCCCCAGTCACACAGGGAGACAGACTCATGGGCAGATTCGCCTTCTAATTTACGAACCGAATCTCTGATTCGGTTTGTAAATAAGGTCCGCAGCAGGCGCAGAATTCTGCTGCATCTCTGTGATTCGGAAAAGCCTACTACGTAATGTAAAAATATTTGTAGCAGGCTTTTCCGAATCTACGCAGAATGCATTTGCAGGGGCTGGGATTCGTACCCAGACCCTGTGAATGCATTCTGCGCATGCTCAAAAGTGTTCGCAGTGATGAGTAGCGTGCCCTGCGAACACTTTTTGGGAATCCCTCGCAGGAGGATGCTGGATGAGATTCGTAGAGATTCGCAGGAAGCCCCTCCTAGGAATCTCTACGAATCGCATCCAAGAGAATCTGCCCGCAAGTCACAACCAGGGCTGGTCCTAGGCGGTTGCAGGGCCCTGTGCGGAGTTTAGGTGCGGGGCCCACCTAATTAGCATATTTAGTGATGTCATGGGAAGGGATGACGCAGGAAGTGACATCACAGTGCTGTGGGTTTTAAAGTCACGTGAAAAGTCTCACTCAGTATATATTAAGTTCCCACAGCAGCTCCACACAAGACTGTGAAAGGCCCTCCACGGCAGACAGGTCAAGTATGCAATGTTGTACCCTGCAAAATTGCAGTTTGTGTATGGCAGCAAAAATCACTTTTAGACGGATGCTGGACAGACGATGGATTACGTTGAGAGCAACATGTGGTGGTCCCCCGCCATAAGGGGCCTCACCACACATCAACCACTGGAGACCACACTCCTGAGACCATGCACCCACGTATGGCGTTCTCGCCCATAGCGCCTCACCATGGAAAGGCAGCATGTGTCGCCTCCTCAAGGTCAGAAGATGAAACTCAAAATGGCTCCGTGGCGTCCAGCTTTTATAAATATTACGCGGAACTGCTAGTACCGTCGATGTTGAATGTGTATAACAAACGTTTGCAGAAGGGTCAGATGCCCCCGATCCGAATAGCGGAGGCAGTTGTCGTACTGTTGCCCAAGTCTGCTAGGGATCCCACACTTTGTGCCTCCTACCGCCTCTTTCCCTCATGAACAATGACATAAAGATCGTGGCAAAAGTCCTGGCCAACAGATTGTCCCCCATTATGTCGTCAGTGGTGGGGCCCGATCAGTGGGGGTTAATGAATAATCGCTCCAGAAAAGACAACCTACGGCGCCTTCACACCATCATGGCCCGGGTGGATCCTTCTTCTCATTGCTCTGTGGTGTCTTTGGATGCTGCCAAAGCATTTGATACACTGCTTTGGCCATATCTGCATGCTGTACTGCACCATGTCAGCATAGGTCTATATTTTGATGCTGTCCTGTGCCTGCTGTACTTAAATGCCTGTCCCAGGGTCTTTATTAATGGATCCTCAACTTCTTCCTTCGCAGTCACCAAGGGCACTAAGCAGGGGTGTCCGTTGTCCCCTCTACTTTTTGACATTGCATAAGAACCCCTGTTGATAGCTCTGAAGTTGGCATTGAAGGAGCATGGCATACACGTGTGTGGGGTAGAGAACATTGCCTCTGCATATGCGGATGGCGTTCTAATATACACTGCCTCTCCAGCTACGGCACTTCCCTGATAATTGACACTTTTGATACTAAATCTGGCATTTACATAAATTGGAATAGGTCTATTGTGTTCACCCTACCGCAGCCTGACCCCACGGTGGTAGCTGGAACGGACCAGACATATGAATGTAAGCGCTTCAAATAGTCAGGCATATACATAGATAGGGACCCCCAGCAATCACTCTAAAAGCATCTCTATGAACTGATACCTGCCTTCGCTCAAGAATTTGGCTTCTGGAGTAGGCTACACTGGTCACTGATGGGCAGGATAGCTATCCTGAAGATGATTGTGATGCCCATATTCTCATATGTATTTGCAAACAGGCCATTACCCATCCCTCTTTAGTTCTTTGCTTCATGCAGGAAATTTTGCACTAAACTACTCTGGGGCAATGGAATGGCCCGTATAGCCTACACCACACACTGCAGGCTGATTACCCATGGTGGACTCTCGACTCCCTGTTTCCTGACCTATTACCAGGTGGCACGGGATCAGCATCTGGTCCCCTTGCTCCATGACAGCCCTGGCCCAGAACACAGTCATGTCTCGAACACTGTGCTCTGAGGCAGGGGTGGCAGGGGATGGGGGTGGCGATTGCGATTTGGCCTGATAGCTGGGGATCATTACCTCCTTTGCCGTTGAAGGTTTCCCTGGAGGTCTGGGCAAAACGGATAGCTGTGGTTAGGCAGACTAAACCGTTTGCTAAGCAATTACCATTTCGGTTCTCCTCAGTGGCGCTGAAACTCGAACACTTATAGGGCTGGGAGGCATGGGAGGAGGCTGGCTTATCGGAAATGGGGGTCCTTTTCCAGGACGAGTCCTTTCTCTCCAAGGCAGAACTGTTGTGCAAGATAGGGCGCACTCCCCTAAATATTTTACTGGTACACAGACTTTATGCCATATTGCGGCCAGGTGGCACTCACTACCAACCTGCTCCCCCAAAGTCCCCTGCATTGCAATTACTACTGCAAGTGGTGGGCTGGGGACACCTAGTAACTCACCTTTACAAAGGCCTCTTAAATGTCATTTACAGTGTAGATATTAGGGATAGTCGACAATGGGAAGCCCTAGGACACCCCATAGATGACAAAATCCGGACGGCGGCCTGTGAACACATGCGGGAGGTCAGCATGTTACCGGCTGATCCACGATAAGTTCCTAACCCACTTCTATATGACACCAGTTATGATTGTTAAGTTTGTGCCGGAGGCTGTGGATACTTGCCTGAGATACACTAGTCCCCAGGCCACGTTCCTACATTTAGTGTGGGACTGTCTGCTGATTGTGCCCTACTGGGGACTCTGTGTTTCAGTTACTCAGGAAAATCACGGGTCCTACCCCTGCGTGGTCCTTAGAAGTTGTATACCTTGGGCATTTTCGGGAAATTACTGCAGCTTCACAGGTGCTTCATAGCGCTGGCGATTCTCCTGGCGGAAAGAGAGATTGCCCTTAGGTTGATGAGATCACAAGCCCCCACCCTGGGGGGATGGATTTATTCCCTAATTTACTGTTACCAAATAGAATCCTACTTTGCTCTTGCTCTCCCCCATGCCACCCACCCTCTCTAGATATCCGGGCGGACTTTAATCAACATGTGCAAGCCCTCAATGGCCCGTCCCCTGATTCCTCGCTGGACAGCATCCTGCGTGAGATTGACCCTGATGAACTTCACTGATGCTCCTCCAAATGAAATGTACACTGATTTAGCAATGCTGATTGTTATGTGAACAGGTCATAGGACTAGACTGAAAGTTGGTTTATTTTTTTACAGATTAAATGATGTTCTTAAAGTGGTTTTCAGATTTGTACCCAGACGGTTATGCCAGAGATGGCGCTACTACACTGGATTCCTGATACTATTGTACTGACTAGCACCCCACCTTTGTGCCACTCATGCCATGTATGAACGATCTCTATAGACTTTGATGACGAACACTTTTTACATATGGCGTCATGATTAACTGTCCAGTACATGAATACTGCTTGCTTTGTATTGAAGTTTATCTTGTTCTTTCCTCTTTAAAAATCTAATACAAATATATTATAAAAAAAAAGGTTACTTCTATGTACATACTAGATTATCATCTGGGCGTATGCATCTATGGATCTGTAGGGGTACCTTAGATTCCCACCCATGCACAAACATGGAGGTTTCCACCTATATGGACAAATATATTGCCTATGTTCATAAAGCTGAATGTTACATAAGAACGTTCCTAGAGCTACACTTGACACACCAGTAAGGGTTAAGTTGGAACACTATGTGGAGAACACGGTTCACTTCAAAACTCAATTCCCCAAACCAGAGAGGCACATGATGCACTTGAAATACCTTCACATCTGACTTAGGTTTAGTAACTCGTGATGAAAGGAAAAACGAGGCACATGGACTCTAGTCCTATGTGTAGCAACGCGGTTGACATCTGAGGTGTCCTAAGGTGATTGATGTTTTGGTTCAAATTTTTAAGATATACAGATGATCAGTGCAAAGCCAGACATTGCACCAGGTCATTTACCCTATGAACTAGAATGTCTCTATCCAAAAACCATATTGTAACGCAAATTGTTTAAGATTTTTAAAAAGGGAAAGGGAGCTAGTTAAAAATGTGGAACTCTGCTATACCTATGTGCACACGGGTGTTTTTCTCCTGGTCTACAGCTGCTTTGAGGTCAGATGTTTATCATAATGAAGCCATGCGTTAAAGAACCCGCGCAAGTCAGAGCTGTTAACCTCCTCTTTGGTGCTAAACAAGCAATGCTGACCAGGAGAAAGTATATTAGTATGTTTACTTTTAATGATAAAACTTATGATCGAAAGAAACTAGTTTGCTCAGTATTGCATGAGGGACCATGTCTACAACAAAGAATAGACTACAAAACACAAGCCAAAAGCAGAGTTATTCTCAAACACAACACTTATCAAATTCATCAGTCAGCTATACAAACCAGTAGAAAGGCTGATTCTTAATTATTGAAATCCCTTAAGTGCTACCATTTGTGCCAATGGTAAATCCCATCCGAACAGATTGCACCTATCCTTTATATTCATATTGTATCTGGCACATCAATAGCACTAGTGGGGTTAATGGCCAACCCACATTAATTAAAACAATAAATAACAGTAATCGAAAAAAAGATAAGCCTGAGACTAAGGAGGTGATTCACAAAAGGTTACGCGAGACGTATACGTCTCGCATAACCCGTTTGTGAGTAAAGCTAATTCATAAAGAATTAGCGAATGCAGCGGATCTTGTGCCTGTGTAGTGCAAGATGCGCTACAGCGGCGCATCTTGCGCTGCACATGAACTTACTCACAAGCTAATTCTTTGTGAATTAGCTTTACTTTGTGGGGAACTCCTGGGCGTGCCCATGGATATTGTGGCATAATGAGGAGAAGTAGGAGGGGAAACAGAGAAATTGGGAGGTGACAAGGCAGGCCCACAGAAAACTCCCCGGGCCCTTCCCACATACTACAGCCACACCCAAATGGGAGCCATTTCACAAAGGCAAAGGTAAGCAGCCCAGCCATGAATAAACCTGTTGTAGGCTATGTCTGCTGGGAGTAGGTGTAGCCTACAAGAGGGAGGCGAAGGAGATGCAAAGAAGAAAGTTAGAACCAATACGTAGGAATGGAGGAGAAAAGAAAAAAGAAAGAATGACAAAAGAAAACAAAAAAGACAGGATAACATTTTTTTTTAATAACAATGAAAAATAATAGAACAAGAGGAAAATAAATTTAGAGGAATAAATGACCGAATAAATAATGAAAGGAAAAAAGGAAGATGGGGAAAAAAGTTAAAAGAAAGGAATGGAGGAAGGAACGAGGGAAGGATGGAAGGAAAACAAGGCAAATAAAAGTGAAAAAGGAAAGAAAGGAGGAACAAGAAATGGAAAGAAGGTAATCATGAAAGAGAGAAGCAAAGAGCAAAAGATAGAAGGAATGATAGAAAGAGAAGAAGCTAAGAAAGAAGGAATGAAGCTGTGTTTCTCTCTTTCATGATGTACCTTCTTTCCGTCTTTCTTTTTCTTGTTCCTTTTATTTGCCTTCTATTTTCCTTCCATCCTTTCTTTCTTCCATCCTTTCTTTCTTCCATCTTACCTTTCTTTCTCATCCTCCTCCTTCCTCCTCTCCTCCTGTCCTTATCTCCTCTTCTCCTTTCCTTCTCTTCTCTCCTTTTTTCCTCCTCCTCTCTTCTCCTCTCCTCCACTTCTCTCCTCTCCTTTTCTCCTCCTCCTGATTCTATAAAGGGCATTATGAACTTTGCTTTAAGCGATGAAAAAAAAGAGGAAAGCAGAATTTCCTGATGAAATTTCTGCTTATTATGATTCTGTACTTCATTTAAGTGCAAAAAGGATTTTACACAAAAGTCACAATAAGGGTGTTTTTAGAGATAAACTTTGAGGTATAAAACAAAAACCAGATCAGTCCCCATATGAATATATTAGCCAATAACGTATACGTGTGCGTTTTACCACTTATGTGCATAAACTGAAAAAGTATCAATATGCACAAGGTACATTTTAACATGCAAACATGCCTGCACTTAGTATTAAATGTGTGTATTATGAAAGTAGCACCGTTATAGGTGCATGTGTGCCATTATATGCACATCACTCATTCGCTTACATCAGTGACACTGTCCCCTCACTGCCCGCACTGACTGGCACGAACACGTTGGAAAATAGTTTTATGCGTGCAGTTGCCACGCGGCTAAAATAGGTGCACACAACGTCACCTATATGAATGAATGCATGGAAAACTAAAGCTTACATTTTTACCTACATGCATGCACTGGAGTGCGTTTTATGTGAAAGTTAAATTGGTCACTGTGGATATGCATTATTGTCACTATCGGGCTCAATGGCCATACATATATATATAGATATAGATAACCCACTGTCTGCCAACTCGGCCGCTTTTCTTGCACCCACTGTGGCATGCATTTGTGTTTCGTACATTAGAACGTCACCCAGAAAAGCATATTGTATTGCTTCCCTATACGCAGTTGGGCCTAAGCATACTTTTTGGTTCCCTATGTGCGCCCATGAAAACCGCAGTTCGTAATGACTGTGACGCCTAGTCCGTCCTCTAACATTATTGCAGGCACTCACGCAGCGGCGCACGGGCCGCTGCGTGAGAACGTCAGAAAATAAAGATAGGAACGCCCCCAAGCTAGGGGGGCAGTTCCGAAGCAGTTAAGCACGAGTGAGGACGTGTGTTATTACAGCGCTGCGCGCTGCCGGCAATCTGCCGGCCTCACCACACCACAATGACCTAGTTTACGGGAGGCTTTTTCGAGGGTGCGCTATCGTTTTCTTTGCCCACCCACATCCAGCGGCAGGCAAATGCCTGGCCTCGTTAACAATGCAAATAGCTTGCATTTTTCTGCAATGTCTGCATCGGGCTATATTGTTATAAGTTATTACCAGGCCTGCAACTTCTCATTAAAATTGTGATCCTATCTGCAGTTCGATTTATTACCTATAGTCTATGCTATCTGCATCGTGCAGAAAATAACGTATTAACTAGAAGCGTTTTTATTTCAGTACGATATATACACGTACTCCCGGGCAAGACCTCCCAAGGGAGCGTCTCCGCTCTGAGCTTGTGCAATAACAGTTTTTCTTACAGTCATGTTGTTAGTGTACGATGTCTACGCATGCGCTTTGATGTAAAGGAACAGCTCGTAGTCGATCTGATGATTTCTTGTATTGAAGCTTGTCGCTTGATGAATTGCAAGGGGGAACCACACGCAGCCAGTGGGGTAGGCAGATATTTCTAAGCGTTGTACACTTTGTTATGACATCACGGGAAATGACATCACAGGAAGTGATATACGGGAAGTATAGTGTCAAGAGGTTTGCACATTTGATATTCCCAACTGTACTGGCAGAAATCAATGGCTGTGTTGTCTTTGTTTATACAGTTCACTTCACCATTTTTATTTTTTATTAGTTTTCTGCCTTTTGGTGTTATGAAGTAACGCAAAAGCAGAAAACCAATGGCTTTGATTCTTCCCCTTGGCTTCCTTTTGGAAGTCCAGGTCTCAAAGTTAAGTGCAGGGGCTGAACCCCGGCAAACACGGACTAAAATTAAGGATGTTTGCAGTCTCGTGCATTACATCACTGGCACACACTGCTTGTTGTGAAACTTGCCACGAATCACTGCTCAATATGTTCAGATAATGGACACACCTGGCAGGACTATACAGGAGGAGCGCAGAATAACAGGGGAGATGGGCAAAGAACAGCACAGAGAGCAATACAGCACAAGAGCAGGACAATATAACACATGTGTGGGACAGCACAGCACAGGAGAGGGATAGAATACAATTGTTTAGGAGAGGTACAGAATAGTGAGGGTGAGGAACAGAGTTGCACATTCTGGGAACAGAACAGTCTGTGACGGCTAGAATAGAATTGGAAAAGGGGGCACAGAATAAATAGAATTTTACAGGAGAAGGACAATAGTACAGGAAAGAGGCAGATATGTACAGATGGGGGAAAAGAACAGAATGGTGCAGGAGAGGGACAGAATTTCAACACTAGATCATAGACTTTCTCACCAACCTCTTTCTTCTCAATTCAGACAGTGACATGGATCTGCCAGAATCACAGAGGTAGCAGAAGTGACATCCCACTCGCCCTTTAACCATCCCATATCACAGGAAGTGACATCCCACTCACCCTTTAACCGTCCCATAACATCACAGGAAGTGATATCCTATGCGCCCTTTAACCGTCCCATAACATCACAGGAAATGACATCCCATGCGCCCTTTAACCGTCCCATAACTTCATAGGAAGTGATATACCACGTGCCCTTTAACTGTCCCATAACATCACAGGAAGTGACATTACAAGACCTAATGTGCTAATGACAGTTCATGACCTTTTACTATAGTGACATAAAAGAATGTGACATCATTAAGTGGGCAATTCAACAAGTAAATAAATACATTAAACTGCAAAACTTCCCGCAATTCAATAAAAAGCTATTTTAGTTATCAGTTCTATACCAGGTAGGATATTGTCATGATCTTCCAGGACTGTACTTATCATCTGCTAGGCACTGCCATCGTATGCCATGATACTGCCATCAAATAGTCTTGTACTGCTATTCTTCAAGGCACAACGCGATCCTATATTGAAGGTTAGTTCTATTATGAGCTAGGACACAGTGATAATACATTGCACAAGGATGGCGGTGGGACAGGGAAAGGGGGCTGGTGAGACTGAGGGTCAGGGGGGTGGGGGAGAGCGAAGCAGGAAGCAGGGGGGGCGGAAGGAGTGATTGGTGGCTGTGGGAGGGGCCAGCCAACAAAAGGAGAGTCCACTTGATGACCTAGCCATAGGCGGCCGGACATTCCCAAGGAGGGACTTCCAAGGACGACTAAGCTGTTTAAGAGGCTGTTAAAGAGGTGGTAAGAGGGCAGCTGGCAACTCATGCAGTTCATTGGGGTGGACCGCCCCCCAGGTCAGTCTAAATAACCTTTATACTTGTAATTGCTCGCTTCCTCTGCTTGGTTAGTTTCAGACATATCTCTTAGCCTAAATCCGAGTTGTTGCCCATTTTCGGATTATAATTCAGGCCACACACTCAACCCGCTGGTTGTTGGGTTGCAATACACTTCTATTCTAGACATCATCGCACAATACCTCAGCTCCCAACTGCAATAACTACATCACTCCTAAGCCAAAAGTTTTAAACTGATCTATACCCTATGCCACACCTGCGGGGGTTCCTTACTGCCTTACTCCCTTCCATTGCTGCTCGCTTGCAAGAGGTGTAAACTTACCAGTTTCTCATGTTTCGGCTTGGTTCCTCTGTCTGTCAGTGTTAGACATTCTTTCAGAGTTCCACATCTTTAGTTGGTC
>JASBQO010221784.1:0-15897 GCA_030265035.1 Desmognathus wrighti
TTTCCGACATTC
The DNA here is from genome assembly GCA_030265035.1 of Desmognathus wrighti. NCBI lineage: Eukaryota > Metazoa > Chordata > Amphibia > Caudata > Plethodontidae > Desmognathus > Desmognathus wrighti. The sequence continues at coordinate 13 of JASBQO010221784.1, forward strand.
AAGGAGAACACCAGGACTTTCACAACAAGCTCAGCACTTCATCGATAACTCCTGGGCACCATGCACCCGGAGAACGTATTTCTCTGCCTGGAATTCAAGGTGTGGCTGGTATTTGGAACAACAAACTGATCCATTTCACTCTTCAGTAAACAGGAAATTACTTGGCTCTGAATGCTTCTTCTGCTGCCTCTTACAGGACAGAAAATGTTATGAGATCAGCAATCTCTGCAGGCCATAAGTTCATTTCTGGGTATCCAATCAGGGAAAATCCTTTGGTTTGCCAACTGCTCCATGGCATTAGTTTGTCAAAACCCCCTTTGGCTAAGTATTCATCATTTTCAGATGTAAACATAGTGCTATGCATGATTTCATCCTGGAATGAGAACAGCAATCTTTCTCTGAAAACTGTATCGGCAAAGCTGGTTCTTCGATTATGTATTATTTCATGCAAGAGAAGCAGATATTAACACTCTTGATTTATCTCACAAATGTTTTACACCTGACGGAGTTCTTTTTTCCTTGGTGCGCCGCACCAAAACTAATATCCATTCGGTTTGGTATCGTTCTTTTGATGAACACCCCAAATTGTGTACTGCTGTACTGTCTGAAAGAAAACGAATGCTGGACTCTAGCTTACAGGTCGTCAGATCGTTTCTTTCCTTAGGTAAGCCTTTTCACCCGGTTTCTTCTCTAACTCTCGCTCGTTGGAGCAGATGGATTTTATCCATCTCAGCAATTGATACCTCCATTTTTGGAGCACATTCAGTGCATGGAGCTATGGCTTCTAAACCATTTTCTCTGGACGTTCGGTTGAATGATATTATACAATGTGCGGATTGGGCCTCGGAGTCCACATTTAACATTTTTTATTTCAGACCATTTCAATGCAGCTCGAGCTGTTGTTCAACGGCTTTGAAGATGCATACTAGAGTCTCCGTGCCCTTGCCATAAAATGATAAATATGCATACATTCGTATCGACAATAATCATAATTTTATTAAAGAAGGCACGGCGGCGAATATTATCCCACCCTTGTCTCTATTACCTTTTTGTTAGTTGTCTTTTTCTAAAAATCTTAGTGATAATAATGTTTCTTAAAGTTCATATACGAGAATATTGAATTAATAATATATTTTGACAATTGCATTCAATCAAGTTTTGCTTTATTCTTTTAGGTATAAAGAAAACTTTATCCCACCCTAATGTTTATGTATTTCTTTTATTCTAGGAACAGACCAAAAGTAAACTTGAAATCCTGGGTGGCCAGATATCTTCTGGAATCATCTCCATTGCAATGTTTCTAACTTCATGGATTTTAATGGCTCGCTTATCAGAAGTCCTATAGCCTGATCTTGTAAAGAAAGAGGAAGTGTTTAATTGCATCCACCTGTTTATTTCACTGTCTCATGAACTATTGGTTGTTGTGATCACATGTTTTTTTCCCCTTGTTCTGCTGGGAAACGTAGTTCTAGTTCTGCTGTGCTAGGATTAAAGAAAGTTAATGCATAATATTCGCCTCCATGCCTTTCATTAATATAATTATGATTATGGTTGATACGAATGTATGCATAATCATCATTGTACACTACCACCACCAACTTTAGGAACAGCAATCTAAGCAGCCATGTTTATGTTTGCCCGATTCCAATTTTTTTCCATACTTTCTTCAATTATATACAAAAGTATCAGTCAGAAAATGTGAACTGGAAAAATACACCAATATATTCCTCCAGTTCACATTTTCTGACTTCAAGTTAAAATCTCATTTTCCACATGATAAATTACGATTATCCAAAACCATGTGGGTGGATTTGTCCCATTATTTCAAACCAAATCCAGCATGATCAGCAATCCACGCAAAATGAAGTGCTCTTTGGTAATTTCTCTTAAAGAATACCATCTTTTATTAATGAGAATTTAATAACACTGTATTTAATGATCTTATACAGGATCGGAAGCTGCACTTCTATGTGATGCTTAATAACACAACTACTACTACTACCACTACTACTACTTCTACTTCTACGACTACTACTACTACTCCTTCTACTACAGCTATTGCAACTACAACTACTATTACTACTACAAAAGCAGCAGTAAAATGTGAGAAGGTCTAACTGCATTGGCTACTATACAATAAGAAGCATGTTCCATTTCTGTTCTTGTCGAAATTTTGGTTGAAAAAAAAAACTTGACGACCTCCAGCATTACACAAAAACATATCAAAGGCATAAATTTTAATTGGAGGGGAAATTACTGCTCCAGTCATCAGTCTGAGCAAGTCGCAGGTATGCATTGGTTCAGTCAGTCAAATGCAAATTAAATATTTAATCAAATCACTGACCCTTCACTGAGTTATATAAATGTACATATTATAGTTTATATTTACTGACAAGCAACAGACAGTAATTCAAAAAGTAAACTGATATAGCTTCCAGCCGCTTGATTTAAAATGGTAGAGTCCCATACATCCATTAATTGTACTTTCTACATCTTTACAGTAGCATACAAACATATTAAATAAGGCAATTTATTCATTTATTTTGGCATTTGTAGAGTGCCTAAACCCTTAGTCATCAGGGCGCATGATTTCAGTTTAATCACATCGGTCGCAAATTGGTATACAGAAATCAGTTAGCACCTTGGCAGTAGAGTCATTTATGATAATGGTTGCGAGTATCTGGTAGAGCCTGTGGTGATAGTATCATTTGTGGCTAATTAGGTTAGTTGAAGAGGGAAGTTTTCAGTGATCTCCGGAACAGCCAGTAAGATGGTTCTGCCCGGAGGGGCATGCTGGGAGTGTGTTCCAGGGGGATGGGGCAATGCACTTCAAGGCAGAGCCTCCTGCTTTCTTGCGGCTGAAGCGAGGGATGATTAGGGTGTTGTTGGAGGAGCAGAGGGTTCTGGTAGAGGTATGCCGTTACACAGTGGAAGATAGGCAGGCAGGAGCGCTGGTGGAGAGGCAGTGATGGGTGAAAGAGAGGATTTTGAAATCAATATGCTGCTTGACTGGGAGCCAGTGGAGGCTCCTTCTTGTGTCAGAGACATGGTCTTTCCTGCCCAGCCCCATGACCACCCTTACGGTGCTGTTTTGTAAGGTCTGGAGCTTGTTGATGGTTTTTTTGGATGTTCTGGCCAGGAGGGCATTACAATAATCTAATTTGACCCTGATTATTGCTTTTGCAATGGTCGCACAATTGTCAGCAGAGAGGAAGGGGCAGATGGAGTTGATTAACTCAAGGTAGTAGGCTGAGGCGGAGATTGTGGCATTGACTTGTCTGGTCATTGGTAGCTCAGCGTCTAAGTGGACGCTGAGCTTCTTCACATTTTTGGAAACTGGGATGGGTTCCTAGTGATGGTGAATGTGGCAAACTCAGGAGGGAGAGATTTGAGTTTGTAGGCAGGGCCGATGATAAGTAGCTCCGTCTTATTGTCGTTCAGGCAGAGATTGTGTTGGGCCATCCAAGTCTAAATGATTTCATAGATGTTGTTTTTGGTGAGGGTGCTAAGGTGGTGATTGTCGGTGATCAGAATGAGAATTTAGGTGTCGTCCACGAATTTTGTGTATGACACTCTGCATGCATCAAACTTGTCAAACAGAGGCTTGATGTTGATTTTGAGGGAGACACAAACGAGCCCTGTGGGACGCCACGTGGGACAGGGCAGTGGGCGGCCAAGTTTTCACCAACAAATACTCGGGAAGTTCTGCCAGAGAGAAAGGAGGAAAGCCAGAGTGAGGCTTCGGGGAAGAAGTTCATGGAGAGGCAAGGTGATGTCCGAGGGTGTCATGATCTAGAAGATCGACCGCTGCCGAGAGGTCGAGGATCAGCAGTGCGCCCAGGCCTTCAGCATTGCGGAGGCCATCGAGCTGGAATTTGAGGTCCAGAAAGGTGGTCTCAATGCCATGGCAGGGTTGAAAGCCTGACTGCCTGATGCCCAGAAGGTGGTTGTCCTGAAGGTAGCGATGGATCTTGAGATAGGCTGCCCTGTCTCGTATTTTTCAGAGGAAGGGGAAGTTGGTGATGGGTGGTAGTTGGTCGGGGAGGAGGGGTCGACGGAGGGCTTTTTTAGGAGAGGAGTGGCCCAGGCTTCTTTTAAGGAGGTGGAGACACAGGAGGAGGTGAAGGAGGAGTTGATAAAGCGAGTGATGAAGGGGATCAGATGTTTGGAGCAGTCCTTAATAATGGAGGCTGTACAAATGTCGGTTTTGCAGGTGGACGGCTTGAGGTTTCGGATAATGGTGGCGACTTCCGTTTCAGTGAGGGGGTGGAATTAGAAAGGGGAGGTGGCATGTGAGAGGGTTGGAGGGGGGTATAAGAGGCATTCTGATTGGTCGGGAGTGTAGATTTTTTAGTGGCAATTTTATTCTTGAGCAGGGTGATTTTGTTATTGAGCGCATCCTGAATGCTGGAGCACCAGTTTGCTTCTTTCAGAATCTCAGTGGTTTGGGTCAGTGTGGGGTTTTCCTGTTCTCGCAGAATCTTGAATAGTTCCTTTGAGTTGGAGACCATGTTTTTGATGTGGATGTTCAGGGATTGGGCTTTGGCTGCTGTGATTGCGGTTTTGTATAGTTTTGCAATCTTGCGGTATGTGGCAAGGTTGGGGTAATGGGCGATTTACGCCGCATGTTTTCAAAGGATTGCTTCTTAGTGAGGAGCGTGTGAATTTCAGGGGAGGACCATGGTTTGTTTTTCTTAGAAGGTTTGGGACGTGTGAGTTTGAGGGGGGCAATTTAGTCAATAGCATTGCAGAGTGTGGTGGCATAAAGTTTGGCAAGCTTTTGGGGTGAGAAGTCATGGGAGGGGTGAAGAAGGGGGTTGAGGTGAGCCAAGAGGGCAGTTGGGCTGATATTCTGCTGGTTCCTAGAGAGAACTGGTGGGCCAAGCAAGGTGCTTGGCGGTGGTTAGGAAGGGAAGGGTGAAGAGTATGGTGTTGTGGTCAGACCAGAGGCAGTACAATATAGTGCTACTCCTATACTCCTATATAATCCTAGAACTATAGAATATTGTCAGCTTGCACTTTCTATGAAGATCCAGAGGACAGAAAATAGGCTGCAAATAGGAGCACAAAACAAACAAGCCCAAACATGACGACCTATGTCATGACCACACTTAGTACAACCATATTTGGAATGCCCACACAGAACACAACCTCATACATCATGACGACAATTACAACAATGACATTCTTTAAAATTAAGCAGAGGATCGAATTAAAATTGGTATCTATGTCTAGATAAGTTACACCAGTTCAGGGGTCAACATTTCCTTGCTGGCTGGCTGTAGAGCAGCCTGGGTAGTGTAAGAATGTTAACTATTCTACAATAAGGTTAAATACGTTTAAGAAAAAGGGGTTTAGCATAAGTACATACCACACACTTGTAGACACTTACGGCCTCATTTTCAACCATTTGCTCATGGTCTAAGCACAGTGTTTTTTCTAAACACTGCACCCTGACTGTCAGTGGACGGTTTTCCGATTTTGCTCATAGGTGACAGCTCAAAGCTGTCACCCATGTGCAAAGCCATTCGCCCAAAACCCTGCTGGGTGAATCGCTGGACCCTGTGCAGCAAGAGTGTGTGTATGAGCATGCAACGCACACTCATAGCACATAGACTCAAAATCGTTCAGAGGCTGGCAATTCTCCAGCCTCTGAACAATTTAGAGTCATTCGCTAGAAAGCTGTTTCTAGCGAATACCTGCACAGACCCTGGAAAATGAGGCCATTAAAACATTAATAGGGTGACAGTGTTTAATTCTAAATCAGGTTATGTATCAGGTAATATATATTTAACCTAGGCACATGCCACAGTGTAGACACTTTTAGAATAAAGGAAAAGTGTAAAGATTATGGTGGTTACATACCATTACGGCGCAAGTAAAACGGCACAGAATAAACAAGTCACACTGTTTCATAGGCACAAAATCCCCTTTTTTATAAAAGCAGGGGGTTTCACCCCACCGCAGGCCCTGCGCCCCTCCCAAGACATACCCTACACATTCCCTATACCCTCAGACCTCCCAAAAATAAACCCCCCTCACCTCTCCTCAATGCTGCATGTAAAGGCTACATCGCAGCACTATCAGAATGGCGGTGCTGTGACGTAACCTTTATGCGCTGCATTACGTGCAATGTAATGGGAGGTTGCCAAATATGGCAAGTGTTACTACGCGCAGCAACCTAAATATTTTTTTTTTTTGGGACAATGAACCTCAATATGACTTTGTACAAACACTAGTGGATCCTCTCATGAGAGAGAGCGAATGAAAGTTCACTGCTCAATTTGTGCTGATGAGGACACAGAAATTCAGTATAATATTTGCAAAAGAGGACACCTGAATTATCTGTGAAGCAGGGCGCATGTAACTTCCTTGAAGGGACAGGAAAATTGATGACTGGATTTATTAGCTCTCTGTGAAGGAGCACAAATTTGGCAAGACACTGGCATACAATTTCTTCAGAAGGGTAATGAGACTTCACTCAATCTCTGAAGAATAGGCGAGGGAATAGAAGTTTAGAAATACATTGATATACACTTTCCTGGTTTCCTGGAAGTTGAAAGGGCCTAACATGTCTAAACACCCCAAATGTGCCTGCCTTTGCAAGACCCAGGGAAGGATACAGCTCCTGGTGGGTTATTCATCAGAAGTACTGCCACTACTATATGCGCTGAAAGTGCCCACATTTTCTACTGTACAGTGTAGTCACCCTGGTCAACCAACTGTGGCGAATTGAGTGTGTTACAGTAATGACTGGTCCTGGAATTTTATGTCAAGATTATGTTGCTGTTCGCTGGGCAAGGTGCAGCAAACCTCATCAGACAAATGACAGAATTACAAATACTGCTGTCAGATGATGCATTTTATAAATGATGGGCACTGCATGCACATTGGATGCCCAGACATACTCCGAGTATGCACTCTCTATACGCAGTGCCCCAGATATTATTGTCAAAGTCAGCAACTAATCATTGAAATGTGTTGTGGCCATGAGCTAGGTGACCTCTCAATTCGTGGTCATAATGAAGTTCATCATATTCTGTCCGATAGTGAAGGGAGCAGCATACACAATTCTGTAGCAGAACACGTTTGACATTTTCATTTTTCATTTATACCCTAAGCCTATATGTTTATCATCTGCTGGTGCAGCAAATTGGGGCACTTTATTGGCCTTCCCAGATGAGGGCAGCAAAGTGGGCTTGATCTTATTGGACTACTTTTCTGCATTCTTTATGATTGATCACAGTCTCCTCATATCGTGGGTGATGGAATGGGGAAGCATCCATGGCCCATTACTCCACTGGGTCAAAAACCTTTCAGTAATAGATCCCAACAGATAAAAATGGGAGATAGCGTATCCACTAGCATGCCAGACCCATGGGGCGTACCTCAAGGTTCTTCCATTTTACCAATAATATTTAACATATATTGGGTCTGTTAATGATCATACAGAAACCAAAGGCATCATGGAACATCTCTATGTTGATGACACACAACTTGTTTTCAATCTGTCTTCTGATTCAAAGGATTGGCAGCGAGGCCCACAATGTTTAGAACAAATCAGACAATGGATGTGCTTCAGTCACCTACATCTAAACGAAATTTAAACCAAATTTCTGTAGTAGGAAAAACACATGCCCCAGCTGAGGCCAAACAAATATGGCCCCCTACATTTGCGGCTGCTCCATATTCATCTAACTCCTTCAAGGACCTTGTGGTGCCCTTTAATTTAGCATGCTATGGATTGGACCAGGCCTCCGCAATAGCTAGTACTGGTCACTACTGGCTAAATAAATTGAGAAAAGTACTTCCTTTAGTGGCCATCCAACACTGCATTCATGTGACACTTTCTTCCTGCATCAGTCTTCTCATTAGCAGACCTACTCAAGCTTACGAAAGAACAAAATAGAGCAGTCTGCATATTTTCAATCTCCCTAAGTCTTGGAATTCAATTTCTTTTTACATCAAATGCCTGCAAAAGAGAGACTGCTTCAAAGGCCAACTTTTGGTATTGCTATTGACCCAGAACATTATCTGCAAGATACATTGCTCTCCTACTACTGCCCAGCAGAGAAACCCTGGTCACTCGCATTTAGCCTATCCTCCTTTTCCATTCTGTTTTAGTTCGCCTCATTTCTACGACTGAATTAAGTGCACTTCTCCTGAACGTGCTAATTGCTTTATTTTATTTGAAGTCCTCTATTTTTATTTTATTTTGTTTTTTTATTTGTTCTGCTATTTTTTAGCAATTTGAAGTCAGTTGCATACCACGCTTAATACAGACTTTGATTGATTGACTGACTGATTGATCGATGATAAATAAGTTACAATGGTCAGCACTTAGAGAGTCCAATACAGCAGTTGTAGAAAAAAAGTTAAAGGCCAGCTGGGGTCATTTAGAATTTTTCATAAAACTAAAGTGAAGACATAGTTAATGGTTCAATGTCGATGTTGGGCAAAAAAGTAAAAGTGTATAACTGAGAAAATAAAACTTTCACTGTTACAAAATACTTTCCTTATAAAATGTATGCTGTGTGATAAGCCTTTATTAGTAGGTAACCTAAATCATCTTTCTGCTTGCTTCAAGAACTGAAGCAGTCATAAACTCTATAAAATAGAAGGCATGTGCTATAGATTATGAAAGGTTATGTTTATGATCCCTGAGTGCAGCATCTGCAGTGCCCCTTGTTGACAGTAAATTCAGAAGAACAAGAAGAAGTATTAAAATAATCTTAAAATGAATGGAGGAAAGAGCAAAGACCTTCTTGACATTAAAGGGGCTAACTCTTAGATATCATTACTTTAGCTCTTACATGGAATTGTAATGCGTCATTCATTTGAGGAATGATTAGTTTTACAGTAATTGCACTTTTAAAGTAGTGCATTATCTCGATTTCCTTGATCAAATTAGGGACACAAAAAAAGCTCATAGAGCTTTCCTATGCAGAATCCTTAATGCCCTATAGTGGAGAGCTGTGGAATGCATCTAAAAAACATCACATCACATTTTGACAACAAAACAATACACATTTCTTGTGTTCATTGTGATGACGGTGCCCCTTTAAGCCTGCTTTCATGTTCCCATTTGCCAGTCAGTAATATAGGTTATTTAGCAAGTGAAAAACAATGTCATCATCTTCCTCTGTCCCCGCACCGCTACCCCCACTTATCGTCAAGGCTGATAGAGTAAAACATGATATTCAATGAGGATACTTTACCATTTCATCAATTTCATGCATTTGCACCCCATCTCTCCTATTCGTCTCAATAACTACTACATAAAACAGAGATGAGACAAGACCTGCAAGAAACAGAGATATGACAAAATATTATTTGATGTATGCCATTATTTAACTTCAGTTATGTTTCTCTTATTGTAAGCAGTTTACTTGAATACTGAACACATGCACACCTTAAATGAACTCAATGGAGAAGGTTGGTTAGCACAAAATGACATAAAAAGCAATCACCAGCATTTGCATTGATTGACCAATGAGTGTGAATATTGAATGTCACTAAGAAAATAAGTTTTTTGGTAGCTATCAGGCAACCAAAAATAATAATGAAATAATATCTACATACATATTGCTATAAGGTATAAAAAGCCCTGCTTAGTAGCATGTGATGTGATTCCTTTGCTACTGTTTGGCATCTGTGGAGATCCAGGTCTTTCACCTTGTTCCACTCTATATGGTGTCAATTTGTTCACAGTTGATTGCCTGAGGCTGCAGGCCTCGGGCAATATATTTGTTGGAGGGAATAATAACCTCTCTCGGGGAAGATAATATCCCGTATCCCACAGTACTACAGTCAACACTTCCTATATTTGACTTAAAGTTAAAAGTACTCCAGTAAGTCTAGCTTAATGAAAATCAGTAAAGAAGAATGTGGAGAAGAATGTGGATCAGCTGATTATGACACATGGAAAAGCATTGAAGAGAACCACAGAAAAAGAATATTTTTTAATTTAATCATACTGTACTAAGACAAGATAGCTTAGTGAGGCTGTGATCTCTTGTGACTACTTAAGTGCAGTCTTCCCCAAAATATGGCGGTAGTAAAGGAATATTTAAGGTACTGTGCATCTATCTAAAGACTGCATAAAATAACATAAAACGTATGGCTACCGCAGGCAGGACATTATAGAATCTAATTAAATAAGAACAAGATCCAAAGATATTTTCCAAACCTTGAAAGAAATATTAGAGTCACCATCTCAACTGTGCGTCAAAAAAAATGAGATCTGAAATGAAAAATGTGTTTATAGATAAAAACACAATCATAAAGGGGTTTGGAAAAGAATTCTGGACCCTGGAAAACGATTCACACCTCTCAAGCTATAGTTCTGAGATGTTCTAGCAAGCTCTAAAGATAGGTGTAAACAATAAAAGTAACAAAACAAAATGGCTGCAGCCAGGGAAGAAAATCAAACATTGAAAAGCAGTTATTAGATAACTTGAAAATGTAAAACTAGCGGAATTGCATTCAGCCAACTGAGAACACAAATGAAAAAATAAAAATGCCAGAGTAAACTGTCCCTTTAAGTTATATCAGGCTATCATTAGGGTTGTACCTACAATGCTACTTAGGATCAACGCAGCATAACAACAGTATACTACCTAGTCCACTGATGTAGCCTTATAAAAGGGGATAAAATATACATATAATACATTATGGGAAGTGTGAACTTTGAGTAAAAAATACCATTGAGTGGTTCTGTGAAATTGAAATAAAGTATGAAACCAAAGGTTGAGCGCATCCCATAATGGCGAGATTGCATTATTCACAAACTACCTGAAATATATTGTTTTATACATATCATGATTCACAATTTCAGTGGTTCGTATACGGATTTAAAGCAGTTGAAATTATGACCGGTAAAAATTATTTCCCTGAAATGGTTTCCATTAAGTGAATGTAAATAAGCTAGAGACTCCCAAGATGGCTCAACTTAAAGATATGAGTCTCATGAATGCAGTGACATCACTATGGCATTATTTTGCATTAGTCATGAAAATTATGTCATTCCTATTCATTTCGGGATTGCGAATATAGCGGATCCATGACTTTATAAAGACACTCGTTTAATGGTCATGAAACTCCATGGTGACTTGTAATATCCTTAAGATAAATGGTAAAGGGTACTTTATCCATTATTATTATTATTATTATTATTATTATTATTATTATTATTATTATTTATAAACAGCGCTACATGCCCATGACCCTCAGAGCGCCATAAATCAACCATTTAGGGCACTACTGTATTGTTTATACACATGGCGAATAGAATCCTTACATAGAAATGTTTTCCTAAAAAGCCTGATTGTAACATAAGAAGGTATTTATGTGGTTTGACCAGTTTTAAAATAAAATAATAATACTATATTGCTAACAAAGCGTTTATTAACTCTGCAGGACACAAAGGAAATTTGTTTGTATGTACCACCATAAGGATTGGGCGAATCACAGTACTGTTGACAAACTGTTACAAACCTACCTTCTCATCACATGTTAGAGGCTGTGCAACCCTCATGAAAATGCTTTATGGAAAAACTGAAATCTTCCTTTAAACAGAAAAGTCCACCCACAAATTACTCAAGCAACTACCCATTTTAATTGGAACTAACAACTCCAATCAAAGTCTGCAGCCACACACAAACGTTAAACATACAGCAACAGTGAGGGTTACTTTCCTGTCCAAGGGGTGGTAGGCCTCTTCTTAGAGTTACATTTCTCTCCACTACCAGAGGCCCTGAGCCACCTTGATAAAATACTGGTACCCATGTTGTTTTGGGTCTCTTGTCTAGGGTCAGGGCCACATGCAGACCTGTATGAGCCCACAGGTTGACCTGGAGTGTGCACAAAACAAGCACTGTATTTCCCTGAAAGTGCCACTGCACTTTCCAGAACTGCTGTCCCCTTGGTCCTCCAATGGAGTCTCTGGCACAAAATCTGCCTGCAATTTGTCCATAGCAAATTGTAAATAGTATGCCAATAGAAAAAAAGGAAGTCTACCCCTTCAATAAAACTGTACCTGTAGCGCAAGAGTCCCTCTAACTATTGTTAGGGGATTTGCCTACAATAACTAAAGTACACACTCCTTAAACATGCCAAAATCATATTTTAAGGCTACTTTAGTCCCAAGTCAAAATATGTCAACAAATTAAGCCAACAAGCACTTTCCAACATCATCAGTCTGAAAAATGAATACTGATAAAACCACAGATGACTTTCTGAATATGGATACATGTAATTCTCAAAGTTACCAAACCAGTTTATCCTGCATTGTCAAACAAACAACGTTCAAAAGAGCAAAGAAAAAATACACTCACCTGTTCAAAGAGCAGGAATCGAAGAGGAGGCTGATCCAAGGGAGAGCTCCAGTGGCAAGCTCTACTGGTTCCGTGAGGTCATGAGCACTGTGACATCACCGTTGTTATGATTCCATATCCTTCTAGTGGGAATAAAGGATGCATGTGGTGTGGATGAGTGCAATTGCCCAAAGCTTTGGGGAACATTTCAATTGTCATCCACTTTCACATATTGTACTGTTATTTTCAAATTTGTCTGGGCAAAATTCTTTTCAGCTTTGTATTTTTACAGAGCCTACTATCAGTACCATTGAGTAAATAGAGCACACATTTAACAGCTTTGATATTACTAATACATTACATTCTCCATACATTAAGCTTTTAATACATTACAGTCTCCATACATTAGGCCTTTATGGCCTAATGTATGGAGACTGCTTTGTACATACATACATTAACAGCCAAGGGAGATACACCAAAAATGGACACAATGGAGGCAACTAAGAAAACACCAAGACCTAATGTTAATGAGCAACTCCAGTCATTCTAGTGTTTTGGATATTACGGAAAATGTATTGACTCTTTTGCTACCAAAGCCGAACCAATATAAAATATAAAGATGTTTTGTAAAGCATGAAAAACTGCCTTTGCTTTCTCTTCTTTTCCGTGAAAATGTTTTTTTTCAGTATAGTTTCATTAACAAAATGTATGTTCTTAGGTGTTATTCCATAGTTACAAAGCTCGCCAATAGAGAGCAGCAAGTGTATAGGAAAAGTCTGTGCAATTATCTTTGTGTCCGAATTTCACGTGAGGAAGTCAAGGGAATGCACTGCTATAAAAGGGCAATTTTTGTAAAACAAAGCATTTTTTAAACAAATGATAAATTACAGTTCTGTGTAAGTTTTGAAGGGAAATGCAAAGAGGGTAAGTACTGATAGCCGAGATTTGGCCCCTTTAAATTAAACAAGGGAACAGTGTTAATATCGAGCAATGAATGCAAAACAGAATGTATCGCAATGAAAAATAAAATTGCATGTACCCCAGAATTACACATTTTGAAACTTGGTAGAAAGACATTGGTCATAGTGAATGCCAGCCAATACCGTTTGGGTGCTGTGCTTAGCCAGACAGATGTGTAATAATTATTTTATGGTAGCATAGACTTCCTGGACCTTATCCAGTGATTGGCCTAAGCTTTTTCAAGAGGGTACTGTGCCCTACCCCATTCACACCCACCCTTCCTTCAAGCGGGCCCATCCCAATATGCATGCCTTTGCCCATCCCACACAAGCTGTTCTAGCCTAGCTACTTATAACAAAACAGAAGCTACTCAGCATGTAACTTGCTCTGTCAAAGGACATGTGTAAGCCCCAACAAAGTGAGCTGCAATCTTATTGGCAATTTATTCACCTAGATCATTTACTGGTGAGCAGCTCAAGGCTTTCCACATTATGCCTCTAACTGTATGCAGCTCTGTTACTGTTTCTATAGGAAATGGAAGTAATTATTCACCCACTCCGGAGGACCCCTCTGCTGCTATGGATGTGCCTTGTTGCTTTTGGGTATTAGAACACTTGTTACTGTCTCACTGCCACTGTCCTTGAAACCTACATCCAGTCCCCACCCACTTGTTTTTTTCTCCTGCTGCTCACCCATTAGGAAATATTAACCCTCTCCAAATGAGTGAAACTGGTGATTGGTGAGTTTTTTTATATAGACATAAAACTCTTAAAATGGGTAGGTTATTGCTGTGAAGTGTATGGAGCTGGTCTTAAAAATGTATTTGATAATGAATGCAAAAAGGCCAGGAGGCTTCTTTGGGCTAAAGTCTTAATATTATGAAAATCTTATGGAACGTTTAAAAATAAAGAGATAGAGACACTACAAAGAAATTATTGTTATTTTATCAAAGCGAAAAAACAGAATTATTTAGCCTCCATTAAAGACTGTATTGAGATGAGTATGCATAGGAATGACAGTAAAAGCTTCTGGTCTGTAATAACAAAAATCACTTTACCTGACGCCCTTAGACCCCTGGATGCCTATATTGCAGAATCAAGATGGGGGCCTTTTATCAGGGAGCTACATAAAGTACCTCCTACCATTTGGATAGATTTTGGGAGGCAGCAGAGACATATCTTTACCCCACCTGAAGATGGAAAATTTAATTCAGGGGATGAATCCATCTCATGCCGTAGGTCCAGAAGGTCTCCCTCCATTTTCTCTCTCTTTAATCTTTAGAAAGTGGGAAACTATTCCTACCTTAATATATTAAAAGAATTCCAAATTAGCTTCCGAGAGAAATGTTCAACAATTGATCATTGCCCCATACTAGATCTTATCTTGGAAAAATACCTGAAAGGCATTACTCACAGGCCTTGGATAAAGTACCAAGAGAACTCCTTTGGGGTAAACTACTTAAATTTGTTTTTTCATCCAGTCTAGTAAAGATGATTGCTATGCTCTACAGAAACATATGGGTCAAGATCAGATGGGGCCCTAAAGGGCAATTATCACGTCGTATCCCAACCACTTCTGGATTAAAACAGGGATGCATATTAGCTCCTTTGCTATTCAACCTGTTTGTGGCAGACTCAGATGAAGAATTTTTTGCAGTTGATTGTTTACCCCCAGGCTGGGTGGTTCAACAATCCACCTGTTAGCCTATGCAGATGACATAGTTTTATTAGATCTTACCCCGAGTGGACTCCAATGGAAACTTGACTCCCAACAAAAATATTGTGATTCACACAACACCACAATAAACCTGGCTAAAACAGAAATTGTCCCTGTTGGAATAAATTCAGTAAAATAAAACTGGTCATTAAGTAATTGATTGATTGAGGTTTGCCCCCACTTCCCCCAACATATCACCCCTGCCGCTATTACCACTATTACTGCTGCTACCACTGCTATTACTACTACTACAGCTACTAATACTACTACTACTGCAACTACCATCACCAATACTTCTACTACTGCTATTACTACTACTACTGCTACTGCAACTACCAGCCCAATACTGCTACTATTGCTACTACTACTACTGTAACTACCACCACCAATACTACTGCTAGTGCTACTACTAACGTTACTACTACTGCAACTACCACCACTAATTTTGCTACTAGTGCTACTACTACCATTACTGATGCTACTGCTAATACTACTACTACTACTACTGTTGCTACTACTACTGCTGCTGCTACTACTACAATTATCATCACCAATACTGCTTCTAGTTCTACTACTACCGTTAATACTACTGCTCCTGCTGCTATTACTACTGCTGCTGCCGCTACTACTAATGCTGCATGTTGGGTACCATTTTGCTCGTAATGGGTAGGGGTACGCAGGAAAAGGTAGTTTGCGTGGTTGCCTGCGCGGTGCGGCACCTGTTTTAAGGCCAATATGGCACAAAACTGTAAATTTACCACTTATCACCAGGCATGCCAGGTTTCATTTTGTGCCCACTCTCGCCTCCATTGTTTAGTGCACCCACACTTGTTGGACACCAATTTACTCGTAAGGAGTAGGGGTATGTAGGATAAAGTATTTTGCGGGGTTGCCT
>JASBQO010332646.1:251-15794 GCA_030265035.1 Desmognathus wrighti
TGCATCCATTTTGTGGTATGACTGATTGTTTACACAATCCATTTGGCGCAAGCTGCATTGTTTTTATTTTTATCCACTGTACTCTGCAGAAGATAAAAAGAATAACAATGTAGCTTGCGCCATAGAGATTGTCACGCAGTAAATCGTGAACGGTGCTGGGGCGGGGAAAGATCAAGTACTCAGTACATAAAGGGCCCCCCACCAAATCAGGGGTCCTAACGAATCTCAATCAACATAACTTGCAAAGGAGAAAAGAAACATTTGAGAAAGGCAAAGGGACACAGATGTTACAAAAATACATATAAATTTTATTTCCAATGAATATCAAAAGCATCTCACAAACACAAAAAATTCCATGTGATATGTATCGGATGGAGAATCCAACTAAAAATCCCTAAAAACTAAACTAACTAATGCTAAGCAAGACAATTGAATACTTTTAATCAGAAAAACTAGAAGCACGTATGTATAAGGTGGGGTGATTGTGACCCCCCTTCCTACAATAACCGTGTCTCCCAGAGGCAGTGAGGGAAAACGTATGATTTGTCGTTAGCCCTCAATTTGAAACACAAACAATTTGTACATTTCAAAATAACTCAATGTCTGCCATAAAACAGAGAAGAGAAAAGTGCCGACAGTCTGTTTCGGTTCCTTGGGTGGTCTATGAATGTTGACCTGGAACCTGCATCAGGGCAAAAAAGGTTTCGCTTAAAGGGACGAGCGATTGAAATATTTTCCAAGCTGACACACCAAGTGTGCTGAACGGCCGTCCGGCCTTGCAACCAATGCACGTAGGATGTACTGGCAAATCGTCTGGAGGCAGTACCGGGTCTGATGGAACAAGGCACCAGGTCAGCACGGGCCTAGCGGAACAATGTAATACAAAATGAAATGAAGTGCATTACACAACCTATGCAGCTCATCTACAAATTGAAGGCTACAGGTGGATGACCCTATTCGCAGGTACCACACTTACCCTACAGCCTGTGAACTCTACAGAATGCTGTAAGGGGTGCCCAAGTCGCTTGTGGCGAAGGGTCACCGATGCCCAATACTGTGTACGCCAGGGTGCTTTGCAGTCCCCTAAAAAATGACTGGTACTTAGGGCGGAGCTGGAGACGAGCTCGCGTTGCTAGTGGTTCAGGTGTACCTGGTGGAACAAAATAATAAAGAAGTCCAAAGTCACCCAGATGTTACCCACAACGGCCTGACGATCTAAACATAACGTCAGTGCCACTCTCCTAGGCCCCAGTAACTAAACTTACCCTCCGTCCACTGGGGGCATCCACACTGGTATGCCCGTTGACGCTGTCTCGAGGGGTCACAGTGGTTTCTCTGTCAACCTGACGTGAAGGTACGGGCGACACAGGGGGGCGGCCAACACAAAATCAAGTCGTTCAGGTTTCCCGCGGCGGTCTTCGTAGGCGACCGGTCCTGTGTGCCTGGGGGTAAGCAGTTCCTCCAAATGGGGCTGTGTGGCGGATGCTTGGTATATCCAGGGCAGTAACTCAAATGGGAGGGAGCCAGGTTTTGGGGTGAATACAGCTCGAACAAGCTTGCACTATACCAACTCGGTCTTACTGACTCAACCAAACTTAGTTGGAGTTGGTAGCATGCTAGAATGCACAGCAAATGTACTAGATGAAAACTCCTCTAATATACCTGTTGCACACTGTAAAATGTATTTGCTTTTTCTTTAATTACTAACACGTTAATTCGGGGGGGTTCGCCCCTAAAACGCCCCTCTTACCCCCCCACCCACCTCTTTCTCCCCCTAAACATGCTCCACTCCACCCCCTCCACTCCCTTACTTTCCCCCACCACCCTAAATCCACTTACACAAAGCTTTTTTCTAAATCTACAATCTCTCCACCCCCTGCTTCCATCTGCCACTCCCTAACATCCGCCTATCCCCACCCTGCCCTCCACTTTAATTTAAAATTATTTTTTAATTAAAATACATTTAAAAAAAGAATCTTACCTGATAAAAACGCTTCTCCCTCCGTTGCTTTAGCTGCTGCTCCAACTGTTTCCGTAGTCCTCCTTCTCTGTCTGTCATGGACAGAGAAAAAAGACTACAGACACAGTTGGCGCAGCAGCTGACACAACGGAGGGAGAAGTGCTTTCATCAGGTAAGATTTATTTAGGATTTTAAATTAAAAAATAAGTAAACATTAAAGTGATGGAAGGATGAGAATAGGGAGAGGGCAAGGAATGGCTGGTGGTTAGAGAGGAAAATAAAAAGGAAAATAAAAGCAACTTAGATCGATCACGACCTAAGCTGCAGGACAGGTCGAGTTCGACCCAAGACATTCTGGACACCAAAACGCCTTAGGTCAAATTCAACCAATACTGTAGCTTAGGTCGTCTCCGACCTAAGGCCAGTTAGATCAGTTGACCCATTACAGGTTGACTGAGATAGGGTGTAATCACCCTAAACCGGACCCAGCACCTGTAATGAGGGCCTGGGAATTTACACGTCAAACACGGTCATACAGCACACTGTTCTGAGTCAAGCGCACTGACCTAACACTGCCTTCAGAAACCAGTTATATCTCGGCAGTTACATAATGTATGTGAAGGACTGTACTGAGTTACGTGCAATGCCAGTTGCTGCGATTATGGTTCATCCATAGCAGCAACATAAATGCAAGCGACCTGGCCACCTGATTTCAGAGAGGGGTGGCGAGACCCACATATACGCTGCACCCTCTACACTAGCCACCACCCTCTCCCAACTTCCCTTCCACCCCTCTTTGCTGCCCTGCTTATCCTTTCCAGTTAATGCATGCCACAGAAGTGCCAGCTGTTTTCTTCGAATTAATGCAAGCCACTTAAATGCCAGTTGTTTTGCCATGATTTGCCTCTTGCCATGTCACATAAATGCCAGTTGCCTGCCATGCTATGTTTCTTCCTTCCACAGGTGACAAGGTTGATGGACATCACTGGACGTCTGCTGCAGCAGCATTGGGTTCTGTGCAAATATCTTGCAGCATAGCATAGCATAGCATAGCATAACATAACATAACATAACATAACATAACATAACATAACATAACATAACATAACATAACATAACATAACATAACATACATTTGCTGTTGGGGCCCCAAGACTACTTTATATGCTATCCTGTGGTGGCTGGATGATTATTCAACTACTTTAGAAGTCATTCTGCCATCAGAAGACACCATCAAGCCCTTGAAGTCATCAGAAATGTTGAAAAATAGGCCTGAGAATACCGAATGTTTCAGAATGATTTGCGGATTAAATCATGAGCACCACAATTTTTGATTCAATCTGAAAATGATTTGCTGATTACTACATGGTCATGTGTGATTACTCTAGAGTCATCTCATTTAAATAATTCGGCATGTGGGCATACTTCAGGATGGATTCTGATGATGTCTCAAATTAACAGATTATTTTAGGATGGTTCCAGGAAAATAATCCGGCATATGTATCTAAACAATTGTTTCTGGTTATGGGGACTCTAAAAGGACACCTGACTGTTGTTTTTTTCTCCTTTTTTCTCAACCTTTTCCAGCCTTCCTTGAGGAATCTACCGACAGACAGCTGAATGCAGGAATCTATAGAGACCCAGGTTTGTTTTCTTTGGGTTGTCAACTTATAAAATGCTGAAAATATTCCATTTTGAGGAACAAACAATCCCATACATTACCACTCATTTGGTAAAGCAGCATGATACACTGGAGAGTCAGGTCTGCCCATGTGCTCGGATGAAAGCCCGGATATTAAAGGCGTGTCCTCAATACAAGATCCACGCTGGACTAGTTATACATAAATGGTTACATCATCATCCTTTTTCCAGACATCCACACATCAATCCTACAGTGGTATAGTCTAAACTATGTAATCATAAACTGAAATGTATTAAAGGTAAAAATTCTCTTTTTATTCATAATTAATATTTCATGCATAGCAAAATCATTCCACCATGAACATTTCAATCCTCATGATTCACTGAATCAAAAATACATCATAGATGGAATATTGCACTATATCCGTCAAGCATTAAAATATATAATGTGATCACATTACATTACATCATTAAAATTTGAACAATTCCTTCAATTCACTTCATACACATATCACTTTTGTCTAAAAAATGGAGCTCTTTTTGAATCCTATATTCTGACACGTTTGTTCACTTTTGTTGACACGGTGTTTCGGCGTAACATGAGTATCTCAGAAGTACTCCGCCTCATCAGAACAGAATGTAACAGAATCATTCGGAGCAGAAACAACTCCACGTCTATTACTACAATTAAAACAAAAATTCTGAATTATATAAAATTCAATCAGATTGCATGATTACATCACTGTAATTACAGACAGGTGGTACAAAACACATCACAGATCAACATTAGTAGGACAATATTTTATCTTCTTGAGCCACTTAGATGTACACATTATGATTGTAGATGGATATCAGATGAAAACAGGCGGACATCACTTAGATAACACAAAGTACTCATGAATAGCATAAATGTATACATCCACACCCCATCATTTCAGTGACCATCATCAGCAAGTGACATAATATATGTATTGATAACAATAGACAAATACATTCAACCCAGCAGCCAAGACTATCCAGGTATCACAGGATAGTACAGAGTGTCATATCATCATTCTACTCGCATACTGAGGCAACCAAGAAACGCCGTTCAAGGAAGGATCATAACATACCAAGTATGAGCCCATTACGCAGGAAACTTCTCACAACACTTCCAAATTACTGTGAATCTATCACACATCTTCATCCCTCAATCCAGGTCTTGCTATTAGTCCTTCGCCTGATATGTCGATGTCTCAGCCTATTAACAACAAAACGGCACCAACATAGAGAAAAATCAGCCAATTAAAACTAATTCTACATTTCAGTTTATGATTACATACTTTAGACTATAACACTGTAGGATTGATGTGTGGATGTCTGGAAAAAGGAAGATGATGTAACCATTTATGTATAACTAGTTCAACGTGGATCTTGTATTGAGGACACGCCTTTAATATCCGTGCTTTCATCCGAGCACACGGGCAGATAAGACCTCCAAGGGAACCATTGTTCTGTTCTAAATTGCTTGTTCCCAGGCAGGATCCTGCTGGGAGGTCAGTGGTTGATAAATAAGGGAACTTCCTGAGTTTACCATAACACTGGAGAGTCAGGGCCTATGTTTTAGTGTTGTCCTGTTATGGTAGCCTTGGAAGGAGAACCAAATTGAACTTAATATTTATGTACTGTAAGAACAAGGAACATCAAATGCCGCAGCTTGGCTCATTAAAGAGTTAATTCTGTCTTTAATTTGGTGAAGGACATCAGGATGAAGCTTCATAATATTTAAAGCTGCATAGTGTGTACATACAAAATAAAACCTGGAATCGGGAGTTTGGTTGTATATCAGCCAACAGGGCCCTGCAAGACCGTATGGCATTTACCCTTCCCTACAAAGAATTCTATATATCCAGGCTATCAGACTGAAACAAGGCCAATGTATATGCCAGGGCTGTAATGCTTCTTCCAACATATTCTCCTGTTGTACTATCCCTATGTGTTTGGATGATCATTCAGCTACTTTACAAGTCATTCTGCCATCATCAGACATCATCAAACTCTTAAAGACATCCGCAAAGTTGAAAACATTGGTTTGATGATTTAGAATGATCTCAGAATGATTTGTTGATTACTTCATGTGCATGTGTCATTACTCTAGAGATATCTCATTTAAATAATTCGGCCTGTGGGCATACTTCAGGATGGTTTCAGATAATCTTTCAATCAATCATATTACTTTAGGATGCTTTCAGGGTGCAAATCTTTTGAACTTGGGGGAGGACGATACGTTTTGAATGTTCAGGTGCCGTACATAAAACCACACGCAAGGCCACACTGGAGCCAATAAAACTGCGGCATACAAGAGTCCACCAGATACCTATTTTGTATCTAAAAGGCCGCTGAACTTCACCCTGGCTTAGGTGGCCCTTATGTTTCCCGAGGCTGTTCATAATGATGATGATGATGATGATGATGATGTTAAAACTTTTATTCCACGCAAACTGTCCTAGTGGACTTCATTGCGCCAAAACCAACATACATACGAATACAATAAAAATGGTAAATGAATAATACAGAAAAATAATTAAAATCCCTCCCCAGCACTCTGTTCACTTGCCGTTCCCGTACCCCTCCCCCTTACCCTAAAAATAAATGCAGCCCAACAGCCTTATGGCGATGGGAATAACCTTGTCCATCAGTGCCATCCCGTGTTCCCTTTGGCTGACTCTTGTGATAACAAATGGGACTTAACCCTAATCTTGAATGCCGGAAAACTGGTGATGGCACGCAAGGCAACTGGAAGACTGTTCCAACACCCAGGTCCTAAACGGGATAGTGCTGACCCCAAACCCCGGGCCTTCTTGTGTCTGGCAACCACCATCTTCCCCTCGTGGGCAGCCCTGGTTGAGTTGTGTGAGTGGAACTAGTAGAAACGCCGCTGTATGTAAATGAGGCCCTGCTGATGCAGCGCTATCCCCATGATGCAGTCTGACCTGGCCTCAGATATCTATCCAGCCAACTCTCTCGTGGCTGCCAACACATGGTCAAACCTCCTCAGTCCCATGCCCATGCGGATGGCCTGGTTCTGCGCACCCTGCAAGCCTTTCAAAAATCACTCTACCAGGCCAGAGAAAAACGAGATGCAATAAAAAAGTTCAGAAAGCATCAGGAGCTGGCATAAGATTGCCTGATGATCTCGATCCAGCAGGGGCATGAGCCACTGTGAACATAACCCTCCTTGTGCAGAAGAAGCATTTGTTTCTTTGCCACTCATGATCACATCATCACCTGCTCCACACTGTAATCCTCAATTGTAAACCATTTTACTCCTGTTTAAAAAAAGGACATCCCCAGAATGGGTGGAGGTCAGAGCTTTTAAGAATCTCGCCTCTCAAAACTTCAATGAGCACTGGAATCTGTTTTACTCTACTAATCGATCAACAGACATGCTAGATCAAGTCTTTGCCACCAGACTGAGACTGATGAGAGATAGACTCTACCCCCTGAAAAAGGTCAAAAAGAAAAATCCATACCACCTTCGAAATAGATAGTTTTCCACCAATATGAAACATCTGAATGTGGTGGTGAGAACATTGGAAGGCAGATAGAGACACTCTCATTCCACCATAGATCTGCGGAAGTATCTTGGAGCACTTGGAAAGTTACAAAGCCGAGAGAGCTAGCTAAACATAGAAATAGAAAAAACAATGTTTTTAAATCATCAAATCATTCACCAACCATCCGGGACAATCGGCACAGCTGAAAAAACCAACTCAAGACATGTGTAATGTCCTTGCAGTGTTTTTTCCAGCAATGATCAGAGACGACATTGCCGCCTCAGTAAGGAGCACAGAAGTTGATTCACCGTTAGCCTTGTTCCTAGAAATACCACCTACACTGGAGTTTCCACCCTCCCCATCTATTCAGTCATTTAAAGACTTCACTCCCCTCACTGTATGATAGATCATCAAGATTATGACTTATTCAGGCCCTTCCTCCTCTCCTATGGACCCAATTCCAGCTAACTACATCAGGGAGCTAATTCATCTGCTGGCCACTGAACTCAGAGACATTGTAAGTAAGAGCTTGAGAGATGGTGAGGTACCCGACCCCTGAAAATAAGGAGTTGTATCCCCCCTGCTGAAAAAAGAAGGGTCGGACCCGGACGATTTCAAGAACTATCGCCCTGTCACATAACACTGTCTATTGTCTATTAGCAAGAGCCGCAGAGCATGTTGTCCTGCACCAATTCCAAAATAACCTGGAATCTGTTGCGGCCTTTCACGTCAACCAATCGGAATTCAGGCCTGGTAGGGGCACAGAGTTGGCAGTAGCAGATATGCCTGAACATCTGCTGTGGTGCATAGGCAAGAGCCACCAATCAGAACTAATCTTCCTGGATCTCTCTGCGGCGTTTGATATCGTAGTCACCCTCCTTCAAAGATTGAGCAGTCCGGGAGGTTTTAAGAGCAATGCCCTAAAATGGGTTCGCTCTTTCCCCTTAAACAGGACTCAGCAGGTGAGAATGGGAGCACTACGTTTATAGTGCTTTGAGGTAACCTGCAGGGTGCCATAAGGTTTGTCTTTCTCTCCGTTGTTGTTCAAACTCTACCTGAGACCTCTGGCATCGATCCTTGAGCGTACAAGCCTGCAATTTCAGAAATATCCAGGTGATACCCAGATGAGGATGCGGGAGAGGCAGACAGATTCGTCCCAGCACTTTTCTTTGTCCAGGAATGGATGAGGAAAACTGGTTGTGTTTGAACAGCCAGAAAACTGAAATCCTTCTGTGCCGGGGCAAGAGAGGGAGGCAACCAATTTCCATCACCTCTCTTGGGATGGCAATTGGCTGCCATCTCTCGCTCCTGTAGTACACTTCCAACACCAGTGCATTCAGTTAGAAATCTGGGCATCTTTCAGGAGGAGGAGCCCGATGAAAGCTCGGATGTCGCGAACACAGTAAAAACCTGTCATTATCAGCTCAATCAATTGTCTTCTCTAGCCCCCATTTTGACACAAGAGCAAAGACAGACCCTTTACCAGGCTGGGGTAGCATCCCGTCTCTCGTATGGGTTATTTGCACAGACAGGGGCAGCAAAAAGAACCTGAATGCATTACAAAAGGTCCAAAACACAGGGTGAGGCTGATTCATGATCTAAAAAGATGTGATCACATCATGCAAGTAAGGAGAGAACCCAAATGGCTTACTATAGGTCAACAATTAGACTCACATCTCTGCAGATGGGCCTTGAAAGCAATACATCAAACCAGGCCCAACTATTTAGTCAAATGGTTACCTGGATCATTGAAAAATAGACCTATAATACATGTCCATAGTCACAAACTAGCAGTTTCCAAATACTGGAAATCGAGAAAAGGAGGTTGAACATCGGCATGTCAAGCAGTCAGGGTATGGAATAATCTTCCAGTGACTTTGAGAGTGAACAGCTCTGAAGAGAGCTCCAAATTTGCCCTAGACAACATCTCTTGAACAGTTAAACTCCATTCCCGCCCAGCCTTTCCATGATGGCCATTCTGTTGACTATGCTATATCTGATTGCTTTTCTGTCTTAGTTTTAACCTTTGTTTTAACTTTTTTTCACTAGTCTCAGCATGTTTTGGAGTTCTAAAGATGATAGTTATGTAACGCATAATAAAAAGTTGTTATTATTGTTATTATTATTGTTATGGTCATCAATGGTCTTTCTCTGGGTCATTTACCATCAGTGGTAATCCACATGAGACCATGGACACAAGGGTAAACCATTGCCAGCCATAATTTTAATCCATATGTCTCTAGTTAAACCAGGAATGTCTATGGTTTGTCCATGTACATAAGAAAAGGACCAGTGTCACCCTTTGGCTTAAATATATCACCTGTTCTTGATGCCCGAGCTTCTGCTTTGTTAGAATTCAACAGCTTGCACATAAGGAGAGAAGGAATGACTTTGAGGATGTTTCTTTATATAAACAGCCAGCTATCAGTCACTGCATCCCGCCCGTCATTGGTAGATGGCTTGATTTTGAACTAAATGTGATTGGTAGAATTCATTTTAAATCAGTTGCTAATCACTGTCTCGGCCAACCCAAAATATGGCTGCAATGCACCTCATTACTGTACCTCTCCTTTTTCTTGCTAGAGGAAGAGTTTAGTCTCTAAATAAAGGTTATCCCGTCCAAAAATTATTTACTCATATATTGGTTCTGGGAAGCATTGCCATCTTCATGTTACTCAATTTGTGTCTGAGTTCTGACTCTCCTGATACTGATAGTGTTACTGAGCCAAGAGAAGGCCAGGTATTGCCAGACTGATAATCAATGGTAGCCGGCATAAATTCACATTGAAAAATGGGCATAAAATTATGCATGCCACATGACTTTGACCTTTTAAACAATAGGAAATGTTCTATAATAATGAAAGGCGGCAAAGAGGTTATGTGTAGGCAGCCTCATGGAATTCCAGCTTGCAATATCTGTCTGTCACTGCCAATTACTGGAGAGGTGCATTTAATTGTGCTTGCACTTGGTAAGTCGCATAGGTCCAACGCTGCATTCACCTTCACACTTCCATTTTTTCAATGTACTTAACAAAAATAAATATAGTTTCAAAGTGCATGAGATTGTATTCACAAGCAGGGAAAATGGCGTGCTTGTGCCGTGAAGAGCATGGCTGTATGAGCTGTAACAATGCTAGTTTTCAATAGTAAATATCATATATCAGTTTTTCGAAAATTGAAGTACATGTGAAGTGTATGATTACAGAGAGCTGAATAATCAAGACAAATAATTTGCTTTATGAATTACTGTGTCCACAAGCTCCCTTTTTCAGTGTTTGCCTTTTATTAACAAACATACTCTGTATAGTAGGTCATTTACTCTCATATAAATATTTTTACAGCTATTAATTTCCCCCATATATCTAGATATTTTAGAAGCTGCATGAAAATAGAAACTGATTCTGGCGGTCAGTTGCTGTACTGGAAAACAAGTATATATCATTAACACAGAAATTATAACCCCGAACAAAATCACACTGATTTTGGTCGGAGTTATAATTTTGGGATGGAGTGGGGGCTAAAAAATCATTGTGGGTGTGGGATTCCCTCCACATACCTGGGCTGCAGCAGGGTGAACCCCTGCAGTAGTATGTAATAAACCCGCAGCCCATAAACATCAGCGTGATTGAAGTCGGTGTTATGGGCTGCAGGGTCATTAACTTTATCCGAAAAATGCACTTCATAAATCTATCACTGAGAATATCTTAGGGATGTAGCGCACCTGTAACGGGTGTAGCGCACCAATAAGTTGTGCTGCTTTTTCCTTAGCACATCTTAAAGAATTTGTCCACAAGCATCCTAATGTAACCTATAACTATACTGCAATTCATCTCAGAGTTTTATGTCCTTAGAAATACAGAGAAGAAAGATATTGTGTGCACTACCTTGTTCTCCTGTTGTCCCTGGTATCAGGGTCAAACAGAGTTGTCCCTGGATATCACTGGTCATCCTTGATGTGACTTTGATTTATGTTCCTGGTATATATATGTCCCTGATCTGTCCATGTATCAGGGTTGAATGTGTCCCTGGTCTTTGCCATTTACCCAGGTATATCAATGTTTCCAAAGACTATGAAGACAACGGTCTTCCCTGGTCTGTCCCTGGGCAATTTACCATCAGTGGTTATCCAAGGATGCCCATGGACACAAGGACAAACCATAGACATCCATGGTTTTTATCCATGGTTGACCCTGGATACACCAGAATTGTCCATGGTATGTCCATGTACATAAGAACGGGGCACAGATAAACCATCTGGTGAAGCTGTCTGATCATGTCTGGACCCATGTAATGTTGTCTACTGTACATTAGCCTCCTGTAAAGTGGCAAACTAAGTGCCTGGATCACACTGAACAAGGTAAATAATTAGCACACATGCCTGCCTAACCAGTGACCAAAATCACTTCTGTTCTGATATAGAATCAAATTCAAAGTTAGACTCTCCACAATCAAAATATCTGATCAAAAGGCTTGGTATACCTGAAAAAATTGACTCATCACTTGGGTGTGGCCTACACCCAAGTGGCTCAAGGCCCCAAGGGATATTTTTACATGGCTAAGCACAGGAACAGATGCATAGGCAAACTGACTTTATGGCTGAATAAGATGGAGAACCTCAAGGTTTTTCTTACACGGTGGTCATCAGTGGACAATGGGTAAAGTGATAGGGAATGTTATTACTGCCTTTCACTTTAGACTGCACTGTGAGAGAATCAGGATCAATAGGTTGTCGTAAGAAGACCAAATGTACATTTTTCATGTTCAAAAGACCACAAGGGAGGAGTGGTGAATGTGAAAAAGTGAAAAATGTATTTTTTATATATTACAATTTGTTTCTTTCACATCCACAAAAGAGACTCATATTTTACATTAATTAACACCAGTACTAGTCATTCTCCTGCTTCTGGCCTTATCGTTACCATGTGTTAAGTATTTTAAATTCCCCTCTTGTCCCCTATCCCCACTCATTTTCTCACCTCCTGCTCTTCTCACCGTACCGTGCAAATTCTCCACCCTGTCAGCGAACCCACCACATAAATTATTCTCTTTACAATCTCCTTTAATATCTCCCTGGTGACACACCAAACTCACCTCTGTTAGCCTCATCTTCCCCAACACAGTACTATGGAATTCTTGGTCAGTGTGCAGCAGCATTGTTGTTCAACTGATTACTTAGGTTCACATGCACATCCCTATCAATCCTGGTAATCATTGAAACATAGACCTCCCCAGGCTGCAGCCACCCTTACATCTCTCACGCTGACTTTGCGTCTTTCTAACATGTCTCAATAGTACGGGTGGAAGGGCTAGTTCCTCACTAAGAAGACCACACTATGTGGCCCACTCCCTCCATTTCCTCTTTCAATTACATATACCTTCATCTCCTTCCCCATCCACAGTCACTGTTCTCTACTGACATCTAGGTAATTCTATAATTTCTTTCATTTCTATCTTTACTCTCCTCTCAGGAACAGAGTTTTATATTCATGGTTGAATTCAACTTCTCAAATGTGACTGAAGTCCATAAACTATCCCTGTATGTAATGCTTTCCGACAGCTAAACAGCCTGTGCAGCACCCCAGTGGAAATTTCTGGGTCTCCTTTTCATGTCTGAGACACTTCACATCTTTCCCTCTGAATAGATGCACATCCCTCCTCAGATTATTTGTCTCAATCTTCCACCTCCCTTTCCCATCCCTCTAATCTGTAATGCAAGTACAAGTCAGACTTTTTGGCTACCTACCTCGAGTATGTCCATACAGCAATACTGGGTCTTAATACCCTGTAGCTTTTTTCATTGTATCCGTATTCAATGATTTAAATGCCAAACTGGGCATTTGTTTTAAATACTATTAACCCCCTTTCTCCTTCAATACTTCCTGCCCTTTCCTCAAGCATGAATGTTCAAAGCTGAGGATTATCATCTGTCAAAGCCTGCATTCCTTAAACAAATCCCTCTTGCCCATTCTTCTTAACATCTATATTTTAAATCCTCCCTCTTCCCCTCCCTATGGAAATTGCCTGTACAAAGAGAATTAATTGTCAGGCTTATATCCTCCATCCAGTCTCTCACCCAGATTAACTTGATTGAAATCTCTAAATTACGCCTGCCCTATGTCACTGCTTTCATTCTTTTGCTCCCTCTAAATTGACACATTTTTTACCAATTTCTGAGCTGAAACCACAAAATACCAGGACCCTCTTCATACTGCCTTTGCTCCATCATGCTCTCCTCCTCCAACGCTTATTCATGTTTTAATTCTCTGAACTAACCTAGATCTCCTCATTTGAACTGGCATCTGTCCTTCAGGATGTTTCCTCCTCCTGTACACTCACTACTTTGATTCTGAAAACTGTTATGGATACTACACTCCCTGAACACCTTGCTTGCTCCTATCTCTTGCAACTCTTCAACAGTATCAGTCTTGTTATCGAAGTTATTTTTTCATTTGCCACTTTGATCGAGTCATTTTGACCGACAGTTTTTTTAGTATTTCTGATGAATGTATGTCGACAGCATTTTTGTTGACATGCACTTACAGAGAATAAATTTATTTTGACTGGAAATAAAAAAATGTGAATTGCACAGAATGGAGGATTGAATAGTAATTTTCTTTATTCGATTAGATTTTTGGTAGGGATATGTGCAGTCAACAATATTTTTCTCATCAAAATTATTGCACTCACCCAAAAAAAAAAAAAAGGTGTAAAAAACAATCAATCATTTTTGTGGGATGTAATTGGCATTCCATTGAAAGAATTTCAGAAACAAGACGTATAACCCTCTTCAACCTTTCATTTACTTTGGAAATCTTTCTGTCTTTCTTTAAAGTGACCACAGTTCTGCCAAACCTGAAGAATCCTTTGACGGACTCCAATGAGGCTACCAATTATCATCTTGTTGTATCCTTGATAACCCATTTAAAAATCTGTGAATGTCTCTTCTACAATCATGATCTACAGCACTCACAAGCGATAATCTCCATGATCTGCTCCTATCTGAATTTAGCAGTCAGCAGTCCACATGTATAGCACTTGCCCATGTACGAGGCTTACTAATGTCAGCTCAGCATTGACACTTCATACCTCTCCTCATCCTCCTTGATCTTTCTGTTGACTTTAAAACTTTTGACCGCATGGCCTTCTTGATAAACCTTGTTGACCAAGGTCGTCTCTGACATCACAGACTGCTCTTTCTCTATTTTCTGGATCACCAAGAACTCTATCTCTGCATCCCTCTCTGTGGGTGTCTCTCAAAGATTGGTGCTTTGCCGCTCCTCTTTACTCTTTAATCATTGATTCCTCGGTTTATCTGATTATCTCTTCATAGATGACACCCTGACTTTGCTTTTCTTTAACTCCTACAGTGCTGATCCTGAGCTAGCTGACTGGTGAAGAATGTGATTTTTTTTTAGTTTGGATAGTTGTAGTTCATTCATTCCTCTTGTTTTAACACATGGTGAGTACTTGGAAACATTTATTTACAATATCAGAATGCTAAGAATACAGAACTAGAGAACTTCAGACCCCTGCCAAATATATATAGCCCAATCAGGATCTTAGCTGTGTAGCTTCGGTAGGGTTTATACCTACCTTGAGTGTGATCTAAAGGTCTATTATACTCCATGATGGTTGGGTCTGTTTTCCAAAATGGGGGCTCTTGTCTACATCACCCACTCACAGTCCAACTACTACTGCACTGTGCTCAGAGCAATACTGACTGGTGGAGGGATGCCCTACTCATACTGGCTTATGAAAGTCATTTCTGTACTGTCATTTCATTTGGAGTTTTTTTCTAGTGTTTGGAAATTTGCTTTTGCCTCTCCCTTCTGCCCACCCATGCATTTCAGAAACTGGCATTCTTGCACAGCACACTCTCCGCAGAAGAGAGATCAGGTAGCGAGGGGAAGCTCATTCTGATAACGTGGCTGTGCAGTGATGCCTCGGCACCCACAACTTGCTTGTTTCCGCAGAAGCATTGTACCATTGCACCACACCAGTACACCCCAGAGCAGCACAGGTTAGGAGAGGGGTATGCAATGCAGCCACACCTGGTCTAAAGGATGAACCCATCAGCACATCTACATATACAGGGAACAACACCAGAAACAGGAAGCCGAGCGCAAAGCACACTTGAAGCGTAGCAAAGGCAATTTAGTTAATTATACGCAAAAAGGTTCATCCTAACACTGAACCACTATATACAGTATCTGAACCAGAGGCACACCCAAATCAAACCAGATTACTTTAGAAGCCATCCTAGGGTCGTTTGATAATCATTCAACTACTTCAAAAGCCATTCTGCCGTCATCAGACATCATCCAGATCTTAATGATTTGAGGATTGCTCATGAGCACCACAATTTTTAATTTAGCCTTAAATTGATTTGGTGATTGCTTACTAAGC
>JASBQO010371845.1:0-15539 GCA_030265035.1 Desmognathus wrighti
TGAAATTCAAGGATGTTTATTACTGTCACAAGAGCTCATGTTTGACAAACTTATTGGCGGTCCCAAAATGAGGGAAAGAGAGCCCGAAAAGCTCTAAAAATGTGAGAATGCTGTAAAAGCAAGCAAGGCAAAGTATCCATATGCTAACCAACAAAATCTGAAAGACCGGTTTCAGATGTGGGTCACCACTACATCTGTGTAACTTGCATAATTGTCATGAATGTCAGCTGATAGGGAAGCGTCTAATAAATCTATCTATCTATCTATCTATCTATCTATCTGTCTGTCTGTCTGTCTGTCTGTCTGTCTGTCTTGCAAAAATGTGGTACAGGTATATGCAGTAATTTCAAGGCCAAAGTAGAAGAGTGTTACAAAGAGGGTTATGTGGGCGATGTAGTGTTTAAGAAGTTTGTGCTGAATGTAGATGAGAATGAAGATGGTTCAAAATATAAAACTACACTAAGTGGTGTCAAGGTTATTTTGTTCAAGTAGATTTGGATTAATCTTAAACAAGGATAACCGCTTAAGTGTTAACATTTGGCATTATTATACCAATGGTAAATTATATTAGCACCACGTACCCTGGATTTATTATTCATGGGTCTGACTTATCATGAACACCAGAGGGGTTAACAGAAAATGAAATGAGGAAAACTTTAATATTCATCTTTTAGATTCATACACATATCCTGTTAGGATATGTTGGTAATTTCATTTGTGTGCTTGGATATTGAAAAAACTTCAATTTGGTGACATAATCACACCAGTTATGGTTTATATAACAACATGAGATTAGAGACATTTGAATAAGTTTTCAATCGTGTTGATGGGTAAGAAGAAATATGTGATGTGTGTACATGAGAGTACTGCTGAAATGATCATCCAAGCATAGTCAAACGTTTTTAATAACAGCATTGGCAGATTTAATGGTTTCATACAGTAAATAAAGTTGATAAAGCGTACATTGCAAGTAGTTCATACATTTGATTGGTTCCACATCGATTAAGGGAGGCATTGCAACAAAAGCTGAGAAGACTTTGCAAAAATGACATTATCGAGCCAATTCGGTCCTCTCTGTGGTTGACACTGGCAGTACTTGTAGAACCATTGGAAGGATCCTTACGTTTATGTGTAGATTTAATTGATTAAAATGGTTGGTGGATCGTTATCAGTTGTAGAATATTAATGAGCTGTTGTGCCGAGGAAGGACTGCATTGTTGATCATTGGATTTGTCGATTATCTAATTTCTGGTCAAGTTAAATACAAAATCCAGCATTTGACTTTGTTATTTACTCAAGTAGTTTCTTGTCATTTTAATAGAATGCCCCTCAAAAAATCAATTGCACAGCACAACAACCATTTAATAGTGGTGCTGGGCAAATTTAAATGAATTGATTGACAATAATAAGGAATAAGTGTCAAGCTGGTGTTAACTGGGTCACATATTTGGGACACGCTTTGTGGTGAGTATTGGGCCGGTAATTGTGAGCTGCAATGTATTGCTTCTGACACAGTACTAGATCAAATATCAAATTTATGCAAGAAGTATTGTTTGCATTATTATACAGAGTATTAGGTAGAGCTTATACTCTTTTTGTGTGGTGTTTGGGGCAAACTATTTTGTGGAATATTGGGGTAGTGTTGTGCGTTGTATCAAGTGGATTATCAGGCAGTATATTGACTAAAGAATGATGCTGAAATGTGCATGTTTTCTTGTGTCAGGCATTGGGCACAGTATCAGGCACAGGATTAAGTGAAGTATTTCATGTAATATTAGGTTGTCGTATCAGACAAACTAGAAGTATTTGATGGAGCATCATGCGGAGCACAATGCTGGGCATTGTAAAGTATATTGCATAGATCATTACATCAAGTAAATTATATAGTACTTGGCATTATGATGGGTATTGAGCAGAGTATTGTGAAGATTTACAAAGTGTTCTATAGCCAATCATATGACGTAGAGTTACAGGTGAAGTGTTTTGAAGAGTACCAAACTGAGTATTTGGTAGAGTATTAGACAGACTCAGAGTATCAAGCACAGGCAGAGCATTGTTCAGAGAATCCTGCTGCCTATTGGACTGTGTATTTGACTTTGTTTATTACTCAAGCAGTTGCCTATCATTTTAATAGAATGCCCTTCAAGGAGTCAAATGCACAACACAACAGACATTTAATAGTGGTGCTGGGCAAATTTAAACTAAACGGGATGACACTAATAAAGAGTAAGTGTCAAGTTAGTATTAACTAATTCACGTATTTGTGACAGACTTTGGGCAGATAATTGTAAGGTGTATCATGTGCTGCTTCAGACACAGCACTGGATAGAGTATCAGGCAAATTGGTGCAAGTATTTCTTGCATTATTGTACAGAGTATTAGGTAGAACTTCTACTCATTTAAGTGTGTTGTTTGGGGCAAACTATTTTGTGGAATACTGGGGTAGTGTTGTGCGTTGTATAAAGTGGATTATCAGGCAATATATCGACTAAAGAATGGTGCTGAAACGTGCATGTTTTCTTGTGTCAGGCATCGGGCACAGCATCAGGCACAGGAGTAAGTGAAGTATTTCATGTAATGTTAGGTGGCGTATCAGACAGACTTGAAGTATTTGGTGGAGCATCATGCGGAGCACAATGCTGGGTCATTTTAAAGTATATTGCATAGATCATTACATCATGTAAATGATATAGTACTTGGCATTATGATGGATATTGAGCCGAGTATTTTGAAGGTTTACAAAGTGTTCTATAGCCAATCACATGACGTATAGCTCAGAGTTTCAGGTGAAGTGTTTTGAAGAGTACCAAACTGAGTATCTGGTAGAGTATTAGACAGACTCTGCGTATCAGGCACAGGCAGAATCCTGCTGCCTATTGGACTGTGTATTTGACTTTGTTCATTCTTCAAGCAGTTGCTTATCATTTTAATAGAATTTCCTTCAAGAAGTCAATTGCACAATGCAACAGACATTTAATAGTGGTGCTGGGCGAATTTAAACTAAATGGAATGACACTACTAAAGAGTAAGTGCCAAGTTAGTATTAACTGATTCACATATTTGTGACAGACTTTGGGGAGATAATTGTAAGGTGTATCATGTGCTGCTTCAGACACAGCACTGGATCGAGTATCAGGCAAATTGGTGCAATAAGTATTTCTTGTATTATTGTACAGAGTATTAGCTAGAGCTTCTTCTAATTTTTTGTGTGGTGTTTGAGGCAAAATATTTTGTGGAGTTTTGGGGTACTGTTGTGCATAGTATCAAGCGAATTATCAGGCAAAATATTGACTAGAGAATTATGCTGAAATGTGCATGTTTACTTGAGTCAGGCATTGGGCACAGTATCAGGCACAGTATTAAGTGAAGTATTTCATGTAATATTAGGTGGGTATCAGACAGACTTTAAGTATTTGGTGGGGTATCATGCTGAGCACAATGATGGGCATTGCAAAGTATATTGCATAGATCATCACATCAAGTCAATGAGATAGTACTTAGTATTTTAAGGGGTATTGGCCAGAGTATTGTGAAGGTTTACAAAGTATTCTATAGTCGGTAATATGACGTATAATTCAGAGTTTCAGGTGAAGAGTTTTGTAAAGTATCAAACCGAGTATCCAGGTATTGGACAGACTCAGAGTATCAGACACAGGCAGAATCCTGCTGCCTATTTGCTTGTGTTTGATAAGCAGCTGCTTATCATTTTAATAGAATGCACTTCAAGAAGTCAATTGCAAAACATGACAAGCATTTAATAATGGTGCTGGACAAATTTAAACTGAATTGATTGACAATTATAAAGAGTAAGTGTCAAGTTAGTGTTATCTGGGTCGTATATTTGGGACAGACTTTGTGGTAAGTAACAGGCAGGTCATTATGAGGTGTAATGTGTTCATTCAGACAGTACTGGATCGAGTAGCAGGCAGATTTCGACAATAAGTATTTTTTGTATTATTGCACACAATATTAGGTAGAACTTCTACTCTTTTTTGTGTGGTGTTTGGGGCAAAATATTTCATTGAGTATTCGGGTAGCGTTCTATGTAGTATCAAGTGAATTATCAGGCAATATATAAACTAGAGAATTACGCTGAAATGTGCGTTCTTTCTTGTGTCAGGCATTGGGCACAGTATCAGGAACAATATAAAGTGAAGTATTCATGTAATATTAGTTGAGTATCAGACAGACTTGAGGTATATGATGAAATATAATGCTGAGCACAGTGCTAAGCATTACAAAGTATATTGCATAAATTATTACTTCAAGTAAAGGATATAGAGTTTGGTATTGTGAGTGGTATTGACCAGAGTAGTGTGAAGATTTACAAAGTATTGTACATCAGACCATATGACGTATAGCTCAGAATTTTTAGGTGAAGTGTTTTGAAGAGTATTAAACTGAATATCTGGTAAAGTATTGGGCAGTGTCAGAGTATCAAGCATAGGCAGAGCATTGTGCAGAGAATCCTGCTGCCTATTGGAGAGTGTATTTTCTAATCGATGGATGCACAGGACTGTTTTATGAAAGATAAATAGCCTTTGGAGAGTCTCGCTATACATATGGCACAAGAAGACTGTAGGTGGAGCATGGTCATGTGATCAAAAAGTTGACATTCTGTTGTTTCCGACTAATTGTTGTTTCGCATGGTGACTGACTTCATAGGAAAAACAGATGGTAGTTGAGTCACAAGGATGCACTGAAGAACCAGGCAATGGGTTGAGTCAGGCATAAGTAGTGCAGCACTAGGATGTAATCCGTGGCAATTAAAACTGCAGGGCATAATGTAACACATCTGTTCCCTGTGAACAAAAAAAATATATTTTAAATTATCATTTAGTTATATAATTGTGCAGCCACAAATGTTTTCTCACTAATCTTTCACAGTCTCAGCTAAAACGTTAAGTACATACACTTGATTAAGTAGAAAGTGATTTTTTTTATCATTCTGACTGTAAGAATCTTTCTGATCATGTATTGTCATATACTTTGCCAGTCTCTGTTTGTTCCAAATCTCTAAATTCTCCAAAATTTTGAAATTTTGAAAAACATCTTAATCTTCAATGGTCTCATGTACTTGGACACCCCACATGAACATCGCTTGATTCTCTAATTCTTATATTTCCCCACATTCAAAATCCTTTATATTGTGCCTTTTATCATACAAACCATTCATGGCACTTTGTTTCTTTTCCACCTTAAATTTGAGTTCTTAATTATCAAAAAATATTTTTTACTTTCCATAACAACCTATTTCATACTGACACTGAGCTTAACTCTCTCCTTCTTTGCAATCTAAATGGGGTAAACTCAGTGGTAGAATGAGGTGTTGATTTGTACAGTGAAATTTTCTCATTCACAGACTTTTCTAAATCTAAGTTTCCTCTGCTTACAAGCTGAATAGTCTCTTTTATAACCCTGGTTGTCACATTTTTGTTCTCTTGCAAATATTACTTAATTTTAATACAAATTTCACCCCATTGTCACTTATCAGTACACTTAGCAGCTTTTCCCTCTCAAACACATCACTTAGAGACCTGATTGCACTTTCTGTTATGTGTTGTCTTAAAAACCTCACTTCTTGTATTGTTTTGATAGGCTTGGAATGATAGTCACCAAGCCAATAAAATAACATGAAATCCCCTTTTCCTATGTTAGTCCGAGAAGATCAATAACTAGCAAGGTTTCTCTACAGATGGTACAGGTTTTAGAGGCACATCGCTTGCAATTATATATAAAATGTACTCCAAACTACTATTCGTGCAAGGCCACCAAAAGTATAACTTATGTATTGTTCTTGTTGACGCATGTCCTAAATGTACTATGGGTGGATTTTTTTTAACTGCATTCTCAAGTTAGCAGGCAGAACAAATTGTTCACCTCTTAATATAAAACGTCCTTCATATTATTACCTATTTGAAAATTTCCAGTAAAATCGTGGGCTTACATGTAGACTTTAGCTACATTTTTCCACTCTTCCTCAGATATGACTCAATTTATAATTTCTCTCACATCCACAAATGCTACCATGTTAAAGTCTTTTATGTAATCATCTATTGGCATAATCCACAGAAAGCTTTGCCATACAATCTGAAGCAAGTTTGTGCTCCCTGTTAGATATTTCACAATGCATTGCCATTCTGCTAATCTTGATATAATCTGTGCTAAAAGTACTGAAATCTTGTCTATATTTTAGTTCTTTGAAACATAAATCTGTTGTTTGTGGTCTGTTTGGAAAGTAAATGGAAAACTCCAAATGAAAAACTTGAATTTGTTTGCTGGCCAATATACATGGTAAGGGTTTACTTTTCTATAACAGCATATCTCTTTTTTGCCTCATTTAGTGCTTTTACTGGCAAATGCAATTAAGAGTTTAGTTCCACTTTTATCCATCTGGCTTAAAAAATAACAAACCCACATGCACTTGCATCAAATGCAAAAAAAAATTTTCACCACTGCAGAAAGGTGCTACTGACGGTGCATTCCTTACGTTTTCTTTGACACTCATGAAAGCGTTTTCACATTGCTCATTCCACACAAACTCTTGTGCTAACAAATCAGGAAAACCCTCAACAATTCTTGCTCACATAAAGACAATACTTACTCCTGGTTTCTGTGGTTTTTGGAGCAGGCATTTTCTCAGTGGTTTGTGGTAGTTCTCTTTTTGGTTTCAGACCTTCCATTGAGTTGGTATGACCCAGGCCATCTGAAGATTTTCATATAAACTTCACTTTGTCTATCCTTATGAACCAATCGTTCATCAAGTTCCTTTTTGGTTCCACTATATATTAATTTATCATCCTGAAAAGCTTTCAAGCCAGCTTGATCACCAAACAATTTAAATATTAGCTTTTTGAAAGACTGATGCTGCTGAGGACCCACGAAACGGCATTGTTTTATGTAGGAAGGCACCCCCTGGTGTTACAAATGCTGTTAATGGTTTGGACCCTGTGATAACCACTTGATAAATGAATTGTGATGAAAACCTTCACTCATTCAAAAGCGTTGGCCTTTATTGAATGTTTGTAAGAGGGTAACAACCCATTACAAAATTATTATTTTACCTCTACAAATCTACACGCAATATGATCCCAGATGCTTATGCTTTCAATAATTCCATTGCCTAATACTGCCTCAATCTATTTTTTGCTTGCGTTCCTTTAGTGTACTTAAATTTTCCTCAATTACATTATTTTTAATGCAGTCTAGTTTTTCACAAAACATAGCTGGGAATACATTATTCAAAATGTTATCTATATTGCAACACATTTTTAGCATTCAAATGAACTCAATGATGATTATTCTCACCTTAAAAACTACCATTTCAAATATGTATATCTTGCATTTTTTGCTGGAAGTAAGATACTTCAGTTCAATTAAAGGGTGGTATTTGTCAGAAGGAATAACTTGTAAGTCATTCTGATATTTTGAACAGACCTAAAGTTTATGATGGATATCGATACTCCTGAATCCATTAATAACCCAAATACTGATTGCAATTTCTTTTGTAAACTTGGTTCATATTATTTTGTTCCTGTTTTATACTTTTACAACATATTGTGCTTCTCTCTATCCCATGTGTTACATCAATTGTTTCCTCCAGTGATGGGAAAAGGGCAAAGGGTAGTTTTTCCCAGGATTTGTTATTGGTCATGTTCATTATAACTTTATCTCTCAACACAAATATGTGGCTAGACATGCCTGGAAGCAATAGACATTTTTTAATACACATGTGTCTCTCCAATAATAAACTATGAGCTTTGTCTTAAAATCCCTGTCACTAAATCAAGGCTGCCTTTATCACCAGTTTGAAAAACCATTTGTTCTTTAATTCCTAATTCTTCCATTCCTAAAACATTATACTGGAGTAGTTTGAGTTCCTGTTCAAATTTCTTTCCACCATAGCAATAAATATTTCCTCCTTTTCTTCCATTTCATCATAGGCTATGGTGGATTGACTAGGAAGATTGCAGGTGAAACATTTAGTAAAATTTACATGCTGGTAAGTGTAAACAAAATTAGTCATTTAAATGTAGCCAGAAGCTAACTGTGCCAGACGATTTTCCGCTAGTCTGGCGATTTTTCACGTTATACACTGAAAACCTTATTGGACTATATCATTTACTCAAATCTGCTGGGCAGGACTGGGGCATTTAACTGACAGACGTTTGTTTACCTCAATGGTTGAAGTGTTAGTGTTTCTCGAGAGGAGTATTTGTTCTTTGAGATGAAGAGGATCCCGTTATCATCTTTTCTTCTACTGTGATATAGATTCAGGGAACTAGCACCAGGCATTTGGACCAGAGAGAGTTATTAGACATGAACTTTTCATTTGGTAACCCTCAACGTACTCATATATTAGGAAATGCTCTTCATTTTGTCCTTGCACATAATGTAAATGTCTCTAATGATATGGTGGGACCTCTGTCTTGGACCGACAATTTCATAATCACTGGTAACATAGAAGAATGGCAGATGGATCAGGTTCCCACTAAGAATGAGCATAGCACAGTCAAATGCCAGGTTTGCTCTTTTAAAGATTTTCATAGCAGGCAGTTAATTACGATATGGAAATTGTTCAAATATGCTAGACATCTGCCAGTAGAGGATCCTACTCCTTTAGCCTATCGGGTACACGAAGATTTAGAATTTACTGTAGACTATTTGTTCCCATTAAAATGGGTGACAAAAAAGTCTCCCTTACATGCCAGAAATCGTTGGTACAATACAGTGTTGGCAGAATTAAAAAAGCAGGGCCAAGCACTGGAACGGAAGTGGCATATTACAGGTGATTCTCAAGATCGTTTAGCCTGCAGGGTTCATAGTCTCAAATACAAGGGGCAATCCTGTGTGCTAAAAAGGACTATCTGAGGCAGGAAATGAATAACTTACAAAACTCTTCGAAAGCTCTTTTTTCTGTATATTTAGCTTTTACATCTAATGCTGCAACAGAAACAAAGACGTACAGTTTATCTGCTGATGATCTACAACAGTTTTTTGTAAAAAAACTGTCTACTGTGGCGCAGCAAGTGGAAAGCTTGGAACAAAAGCATTTAGTAGCAGCTTCTGAGACTCTTGTTAATCCTCCTAAGATCAGCGTCCTGCTGTCTCAGTTTCAGTGGCTCTCAGATCAAGAGGCGCTAGATGCAGTTATGCACCTTTGGAAAGCCACCTCCCCAGATGATATTCTACCAACCAACTTGATGAAGCAACTGGCCCCTGAGATGATCTCAGATGGAGCGTTGGTAATTAATAAAAGCCTACCAGAAGTCTTCGTACCTGTGTTCTGGAAAAAAGTGGTTATCACTCCGATAGTGAAAAAGGAGGGTTTAAATGTTAATGAAACATCTTCTTACCGTCCTGTGTCGTAACAAATTTTTTGGGACAGATTGATAGAGGCAGTGGTGACCAAAATTGTGCAAAGCTCACTGTGAAAAGCAAAATCTATTACATGACTATCAAGTGGGCTTCCGCCCCAACGAGGAACGGAAGAAGCTATCCTATTCATGAAGGAGTGAGCACTTTCAGTCATGGCTACTAACCAGTCTCCTCCAGTAGTGCTTCTGGGTTTGTCCGCCGCCTTCGACACGGTCCATCATAACATACTTTTGGACTGTGTCGAGGGCTGTGGGGGCATTTCAGGAGTTGCACTAAAATGGCTGACCTCTTTCTTAGGAGATCGCCAACAATAGGTCTCATTTCAGGGGAAGCAAGATGAGAAAATCAAACTTTATCAGGGGGTCCTTCAGGGATCTGCACTCAGTCCGATCCTCTTTAACTTATAACTTAGGCCTCTTGCTGACATACTTGATACATGGGATGTGAAATATATGATGTACGCAGACGATTTGCAGATCGCTGGTAACTTCTCAGACAGGGTGTCTAGAAGTCATCTTGTCCCTAGGATTCTAGTGAGGGTAAAACAATGGCTAGCCAAGAGCCACCTTCTTTTAAATGAAGCGAAAACTGAGATCATTCACACTTTTCAAAAGAGTTGCACAAATCACATTGACGATCTTTGGCCTATGTTCTGGGGCTTGTGCCCCACTCTGGTGCCTGTAGCATGGAGTCTAGGTGTTTAGTTCAACACTACATTGGATCATGAAGTACAGGTTCAAGCATTGGTAGTAAAAACATGCAATTTTCATCTGTGGAAAATTTAAAGAATTGATAAGCTACTGTCAGTCAAAGAAAGGACAAACCTTATTCAGGGAATTGTTGTCTCTAGGTTGACATATGCATTATCCTTGGTGGCTATTTCCCCAAAGAAACTGATCCAAAGGATACAGGTTGTCCAAAACAGATCCATACGGATCATTTTTGACTTAAGGAAATTGGACCATCTTTCTGTAGCATGTAAATTTTTAAACTGGCTTCCAATTACAGAAATGATCAAACTGAAGTTCTTGGGATGGGCATGGAAAGCAAAATGGGGCTACAGCCCAAACATTATCATGGATCTGTCGAAGGCAGATCGGTCGCTCCATGAGACGTCTACCATCCAGGGTTTCTGAACATGCCAGATTTTTAAAAAGAAATGCCTGTGGTCGTCAATTGCAAGCTTTGGCCCCTTCTCTTTGTCAATTACTCCCAGAATCCATCAGGGAGATTGCCTTATGGCATGTGTTCAAGAAAAGGGTTAGTTTCCATTTGTTAGAAAATGAAGATTGAACTTGGCAAATACCATGGAGACATTATTGCACTGCACATGGTTCTGCAGAAATTGTGTGGGGTGAGGGGTTATTGTTGCTTATTGATTTCCTACGGCTTGTATATTTTTTCTTTTTTTCAGCGCTGAAAATTTTCACAGGCAGCGCTTAACGCATGCCTTGAAAGAATACTGAATGAATAAGAGGCTGTGCAGTGTGGGACAATTTGAGACAATTTGGGACACTGCATTGTGGTACACTATTTATAGAACACAAAAAGACCTGCTGGTGGAGCATGGCCAGACAAGCAACAAGTTGAATTTTAATCGTTTCCAAGTAAACATGTTGTCCCATGTGGTGACTGCCTTCATAAAAAAACCGATTTGAAGTTAAGTAACGAGAAAGCACTGAGTAACCAGGCAATCAGGTCACATGGACAACACCAAAGGAGCACTGGAATCTAATGTGTGCCGTTTAACACTACAAGGCAGGAAATAATATATTGCAAGGCATATTACATTAATTATTTCCTCAAGTATCAGTTGAAGTATCAGTCAATGTACTGGACAGTGAATTGAGTAGAGTACTGAATGAAGAATTGACCAAAGAATCATTCATTCTATCAGGTAGCATATGTTGCATAAAGTCAAGCAGGGTTTTGGGCCCTCCTTCCCTACTCTTACCTCTTCTCAGCTTCTTCCTCCTCCAAAAAATGAGTATCAAAAGCTTTGTGTGGTGTATTGAAATGGCACTATATAAAAATGTCTTCCAGTTTGAAGGGAAATTCTTTCAACAAATAGACGGGACTGCGATGGGAGCCATCTGACCCCTTCTGTGGCCAACCTCTATATAGAGGACTTTGAGACTAATTACATCTTCAATGTTCTCAACCCCTATGTTGCTGTGGATACGCTACATCGACGACATCCTCATCATATGGGAAGGTGATGAGGAGACAGCTAGAGAAATGATTGCATGGCTGAACCCTTTTTTGACTTTTACAGCCAAACTAGACAGGCAACAAGTATCATTTCTCGACTTGAACATCTTTCATTGTGAGGGTCATCTTGAGACTCGGTTGTTTTGCAAGGATACCGATCGCAATTCAATGTTAAGATATGACAGCTTTCATACCAGGGCAGTCAGGGATAATCTCCCTTATGGCCAATTCATCCGGGTAAAAAGGAACTGCACCCAAAAAAAGCATTTTGACGAACATGCTGCACAACTAACGCATAAATTTGTCACAAAGGGATACCCCAAGAATGTAGTCAGTAAATCTCGCAAACGAGCCAGGAATGTGAATTGTGATACATTGCTTACGTACCAAGCTCGCACACAAGACTTAACTAGAC
Organism: Desmognathus wrighti; assembly: GCA_030265035.1. Lineage (NCBI taxonomy): Eukaryota > Metazoa > Chordata > Amphibia > Caudata > Plethodontidae > Desmognathus > Desmognathus wrighti. Next base: position 12,005 of record JASBQO010371845.1, read on the forward strand.
TTGTTTGCATCACTACTTTTTCTACCATGTCCAACCAGATTCGTAAGATATTGCTTAGGCACTGGCAAGTGTTTCAAACCGAAGACCATACAACAGAAAGACCTTTGATCACTTTTAAATGGAGCAAAAATCTGAAAGACTCTTTGGTGGCCAGTGATGTATTTAAGAAAAAACGCAAAAAACAACCAACAGTCCCTGACCTGTTGGGATGGAAAAGCACTAAGGGCCATGTGCCCTGTGCTAATTGTGTAGCCTGCCAATTTTCCAAGTGAACTACGGAAATCAATATGAGGTCAGGTATAAAAAAACAAGAAATTCTGACTAACTGTAAATCTGACTATGTCATTTATCGCATTTCCTGTCCTTGTAACCTTCACTACATTGGTATGACTAGCCGTGAAGTTCGATTAAGGATAAATGAGCATAGAGGTAACATCAGACATTTACGGAGAGGTGAACTGTTGGTTCAGCATTTTGAGAGGTTTGGTCACTCTAAGAATGACATCAAGTGGACAGTTATTGAGAGAATTCCACCCTGTTTTAATCATGATCTAAATCTAGTGATTAGGGAGAGTTTTTGGATTTTTAAGGAAAACACACATATTGATGGACTTAATAACGACATTTATTGGACTATGAGACCAGATCAGAATAAATCCAAAAAAAAGGTCAGTTTTCAAGCTTCATAGTGCATTGTGCCCCTCTTTGGATGGACATTTTGGCTCTACCTATCTGTATCATGGTAGTGGGGATGGTCCCGTATGATATCTGTTACGTAGTAATGACGTGCTTCATGCAGTGTTGCCTGGGTAACTTGTAGTGATTGCTACTGGACGGTTTGCATCTTGAACCGGTCAATTTCTGTAGATGGACATTACGGGTGTTGAAATGATTAGGTATGGTATATTGTTGTCCAGACTCGTGCAACTGGTGATATACATATGTTGTTTAAATTGCATTTTGCTTTTTAATACTGCGTATTAGATCTGTTAGTTATCTCTGAAGGCCCTTTAAATTGTTTTGGTGCCTTTTCGCGTCCCTGGTTATGACGCGCTAGATCTGTCGGCCATTTTTGTAGTCTTGTAACTTCCCCTTATCCATCTATACATATGGCTCTTTTGCGTCTGTGAAAACTACTCGTGGAATTTTCCTATTCTCCTAGTGTAGACACCGGATTAGTCCGTTTTCTATTTCTTTGCATTTCCCTTATAAGGAAGACGCTGTGGCTGGATTTCACTTCTGTCGGCCTGAACCTGATTCGAGTACGACGGCGTATTTTCAAGTAAGTAGCTTGATATCTGTATCTAGAACTGCAGACCTTTTCATTCTTTAAATGCATAGTAATGAGCTTTCTGTAAATACTTTACAGATACGCTGCAGCATTGAGTTTTGAAGACTTGACGATTGTTTCGAACTTATCGTATCTGCAGTGGGGTGCTCTCCCTGCTTAAATTCGCATTTCCAACCAGACACATACTTTGTGTTGTGCATTTCCGGGTGAGTTCTTACTACACTTTGTGAGTTCTTGCCTACCTGAGAGTATGTACACTTTTAGCAGCATTTTGCTATACTATTTAGTGATGGCGTTTTTTCTATGTCCTTCCTCTTTCTTCTTTTTCCATTATGGCCCCTTTTGCAAGTGTGTGGAAAGATGTCCGTGCTCTTTGATACATCAAATTTATGAACATTGTGCTGGCTTTACTAGCTCAGGTATTTAATGCCGTTACTCTGATAGACACGTACTGTAACAGATATATGTCTTATTTGAGATGTGCCCTAATATTTTAGCATCTCTGTCGGGTACTAACTGTAGAAAGTTTTCGTTACGTCTGTTTTCCTAGTGTAATCTTGACATTACGCCGCTTGCTAGGGCGTGCCTGCTGAGATTGTGTTTATTTCCAGAACTGGTTGCGTGAAATAGAGATCTGTCATCTTAAAATCGTCACTACTCGAGCAAACAGTGCCGCGCTGATGTGAATAAAGCTGCAGATATCTTGTTTGTAGATTCATCTAGTGAGTCGCTTTCAGCATTCCCCTTTATTTTTTTACATTTTCTGCATTTTACAATTGCCCCGTAAAGAGGCCTGTGCAGTCACCATGTGCCTATAGTTAGGGTGGTTCATGATATCATCTAGGGTGCAATGTTTATAGGGTAGCTTGAGATATAACATTTTTGCTAGCACCATGGTCATGTGTTAGACATTTTCTGTATATTTTGTATATTTTCATTAATATTTGTGTTGTGTTGTCTCCTCCCATGTTCCTCACCATTATCACCCATATGTAATGAGACTAATGCGCAAAGTGGATGGGAATAATACCCATTTGTCTTCTAATTGCCATATTGAGTATGTTTAAAATTAATATTTTGACTCACATATTTGAAGTCAGTGGATGCTATCATTGTCACTGATGTGCTGATATGAGGTTATGTATTTATTATTGTCTGATTAGTTTCTTTTTTCCTTTTTCTTCCCTCACAGAACATATTTTAATCATCATGTGTGTCCTCGTTTGCAGTCTATGCTGAACTACAGCTCTCGTTAGACTTTGTATATTTTTTAATCTTGTCTCGTCCTGATGAATGTGTGAATTGATGTATATACACTGAAACATGTCGAAGTTTCACCCATCAATAATAAGCTTATGGCTTACCTTTTTAATGATTCTATAGGGTATATTAATTAAGAAAGACTGTGTGCCATTTAACGCTCCGTACACCCAGGCAAAGCCTCTACTATAAACAACTATTTAGGCTACAAAACGTATTGTGTTGACTGCTGGTACAGTCCTTGTATGTGATTGTCTGTTCTATCTGATATAAAAAAAAGAGCCTATGGGTGCTGGCCCACGAAAAATCTTTCTTATTACAAGATTTTAAACAGCCCAGATTTTATCTATTAGAGTTGTTTGTTTGACTATGTATATTGAATTTGTAAGCTATGAAATGCATATGTATGTAATAAAGTATATATATTTTTCTATATACATTGTCTGTGTCACTCATCAGTTGTTCTGATAGCATCCCTACAGTGGGTGTAGGGTCCACAGTGAGAGTATCCCCGCCGGGTTTTCTCTCCTTTTTGTACTACATCCAATTTTCCTTCATCCAAGTTTTTTTGATGCCATACTGTTCAAACAAGATCTGAGTATCATCTGCAACGTTCGTGAATGATGTATTTTGCTCAGACAAAAGGTCGAAGAGGTGTGTGTGTGTGTATATATATATATATCTCAGAGAAGGTGATAAACTAGCGCCTTGAGGAACGTTGCATGTCGACATCTCCTTCCCTGACACTTTGCCATCCCAACAGGTCTTGGACTGTCTGTTAGATAGAAATGGGGAAATCCAAGAGACCGAGTCAGTGGGGAGACCTGTGTTTGCCTTTAGCCTACTGAGCAGAATCTCCTGATGAAGAAGATCAAAGGCCGCTGAGAGGTCCAACCACATCAACATACCTACTCCACTCCGATCAATGATGTCATACATCTGGATTTGAAAGTCTAACTTTCCATTCCGTGTCCCAGACAGAAT
>JASBQO010382862.1:0-15518 GCA_030265035.1 Desmognathus wrighti
TGGTATATAAATCAATGACCACCCAAATGACTGTCTGTTGTTTAGATGCGGGTAAATCCACAACAAAATCCATGGCTATGGTATGCCAAGGAACGGGAGGCGTGGGTAGAGGTCATAACAAACTTGGTGCCCTACTGCGCAAATTCTTGTTCTGAGCGCATACCACACACAATGCTACGAACATCAGGCCTAAGAGTGGGCCACCTGAAGGATCTTTGAATGAGTTCCAAAGTGGTTCTGGCACCTCTGTGTCCTGCTGATGGTGAATCGTGAAACAGGTTCAAAAGTGTTCTTTGTGTCTTTGTATCCACTATACATAGTCGTGAACCAAAAACAGTAAGCCTGGACGTAAGGTTACACACGTGTTCTTTAACAAAAGGGGAATTTCTGAATACTCCCATACTTGTCTTCTTATTCTTCCAAAAAAGGAGTGATGGCAGAGATAAAAACGTTTGAGGGCAGGATTCTTTGAATTTCTTCCGTGAAGGACTGTTCTGGGTATCATCGAGATACCGCCAGAATGTTTTCCGTACCTGGAATATGCGTGACATGAAGGTCAAAAGAAGAGAGAAACATCACCCAGCGTGTCTGTCTTCCGGTTCTGCACACCGCTGTCTCCAGGAAATGGAGATTCTTGTGATCAGTGCGTACGGTGACGGGGAATTGCGCTCCCAAACAATGGTGACACCATTGTTGTAATGCGGTTTTGATGGCTAATAATTCCTTCTCGATTGTTGAATAGTTCTGTTCCGCTGGGAGTAACATGCGGGAATAATAAGCGATGGGGTGCTCTATTCCATCACGGTCCTGTTTCTGTAGCAAGACCGCGCCTAAGGCGATATTGGAAGCATCCGTTTGAACTATAAAAGGCTTAAGATCATCTGGAGGAACCAATATGGGTTGAGTGGTGAATGCTTCCTTAAGGTTTGAAAGGCCCTTTCAAACCTTAAGAAAAGCTTTTGCAAAACTGTCTGTATGCTAAAGAATCAAAATGCTTATTTCGTAAGGATCAGGTTATTTTCTTAGGCTATATAATCTCACAACACAGAAGAGAAATGGATCCTAGTAAAGTTCAGGCTGTAGTAGAGTGGGAAGCACCTCATAATGTGAAAGAATTGTAATGTTTTTTGGGGTTTGCTAACTTTTATAGGCAATACATTGATGGATATTCCGAAATAGTCACTTCCTTAACCCAAGCATTAAAGAAACAAAAGTTCCAGTGGTCATGAGAACAACAGCTAACTTTTGAACAGTTAAAGGATCAGTCCGGTACAAAAATCACTCCTAATCATTTTTAGGAGTGATAGCACTAGCCGGTCAGATAGCACTACGAGTAGAGTACTTGTTCTGACATCTGTGCAAGCCTGCAGTTGCAGGTTCAAATCCCGGCAGGGCTGACTCAGCCCTTCATCCTTCCGGGGTCAATAAATTGAGAACCTCGCCAGGAACACGCTGTGGGATAATGATGTCACCGTTATTATCAGCGCTTAGAAACTCACGGGTAATTAGCGCTATATAAGCATCAACCTTTTAGTGCATTTTAAACTGCTCAATTAGCACTTTAAAATGCATATTTTCTCAAAGCAAACGTTTCTTTCATTTTGCTCATGCTGTATTTTAAAAATACAGTTTGGGAAAACCTACATCTTGTGCTTTAGCGAGGCAGTTTTTTTGTTAATGCAGACAAACAGTTGCTCAGCTAGTGAGTTGCTTAGCAATGGGGTAATAAACCTATTAGCCTTCAGGCTTTAAGCAAATAGAACGGGATGACTGGCACTTCCAGGACAAGTATCCCTCACAGCCACTGTGCAGGAATTTCTTTCAGGAAGTCTGGGGGGGCCATCAAGCCCGATTTATCATCAGTCTCTTCATTTACATACAAATACTGTTGACGCACGTTAGCAGAGCAGGCCTGCAATGGTGGAGTGAAGTGAAGTGTGGAGGAAATGTTCACAGCATAATATCTAAAATCACGCCGACTTTTGCTTTAAGAAAATATACATTTTAAAGTGCTATTGAGCATTTTAAAATGCAGTAAAACAAATGTTTGCCCCGGACTGGTCCTGTAAAGGTTGCATTCACACAGGTTCCAGTACTAGTTCACCCTGACTTTACAATGCCTTTCATGGTTGAAGCAGATGCTTCTGCTAATGCTATTGGAGCTATCTTTTCTCAAAGAAATGAGAAACAAGAAGTACACCCTATAGCTTACTTCTCTCTCAAACTAATCACCTCAGACCAGAACTACACTATATAGGAGAGGGAACGTTTGGCCATAAAAGCAGCTTTAAAACAGTGGTGACTTTACTTAGAAGGTGCTGCTCGTCCAGTTACTATTTATACTGGTCACAAGAACCTTGAATTTATTAAGAATCTCACATGTCAAAATGATAGACAGGCTAGATGGACCCTGTTCTTTTCCAGATTTGATTATGTCCTCACTTATAAACCAGGTAACTGCAATGCTAGAGCAGATGCACTTTCACGACAGTTTACAGAAGAGGTTAAGACTGAGCCTACCACAGTCCCGATCATTCCTTAGCATCGATTTCTTTGTGTATCTAATCATGGATTGACCTCTTTTTTTACAAGAAGTCAGAGATAGCTATAACCCTCAGGAAAAGAATGAGTTTTTAGAACATACACTGATGAACAGACAGAATATGAAGTGGCAAAGGTGGTAGATTCCTAATTAGTAGAGGGTAGGGTCCAATGCTTGATTGATGCTATGGCCCCGAAGACCGTTCGTGGGTACCGGTTGGGAATGCTCATGCCCCTAATTTAGTGGCTTCTTTCCATGCAAGACACCCAGATAAGTCAAAGCCAGAGGGGGGACTATTGGAGGGGGGTACTGTTAGGATTCCGTACCATACACAAAGAGTAGTAGCGACACCAGGGTCATTCAGACAACGCTACTCTTGGCAACCCTGATTGCAACTTGGTATGTGCAGGTAGGGTACCTAGTTCCGGGTAGAAACCCTGTTAGCGATTCAGTGCCTTTAGTCTAGGTCTACGAACGTCCTTGCAACATGGCCGATTAAGAATTAGTCTCCTTTCTATTACTATGACAATGTTTCCTTAAAAGGAAGACGCAGACGTCTTTCTTTGCTTGCTATCAACAAGCAAACTTTGCTTTGGTGATGTTCTTCGTGAACTCTGACTTTGGAGGCTGCTTTGACTTGGACTGGATGACTCTCTATTTGGTTTGCCTTCTTGCTATATGATATAGGATTCTGTGTTTACCGACCTCTGGCTTTATATATCAACTTGCTCTGTTTGAACCCTTTGTCTTTGCCACGACTGTTATACCTGACCATGGCGTGTTTTCTGGATTTGCTTGTCTTGCCCCTTGGTCACAGCTCATAACGGATTGCCTCTGCCTCTGTCCCTAACACCATGGCGCACTATTTACTGCGCAATTGCCGACTACGGTTTTACCAACTCTTACCGTACATTGTAGAACAAGTACAACGTTCTCTTAACTCCTACAGTTGCACCCGGTAGGCGCAGCTGGGGGTTCTATATGGTAAGCATATCCCAGAGTTGCAATCTTACATAATTCCACACTTTAGATCTCCCTTCATTCTTAATAGTTGTTTTTTTCTTTATCTCTTTCAGGTGGAGACTGACAAGGTTCCACACTGGTCCTTGTGGACCCCCTTTTTCTCCTTCTACTAGTGGTACTGGTGGCGGGGGTAAGAGGAACGTTCAACTTTCATCACTTTCTTTGGACACCTTGAAAGTCCAACAAGAGTATGGCTGCCACTCTAAGCAAATGGCTAGTGATGGAGCGAGCGAGTGGTCCAGCGCAGTCATTATCTAAAAGTAGTGTGGATGAATACTCGCTTATTGGAGGGGATAAACAATATATGTCCTTGATGTGGTATAGGCGAACCATGAGATGGTTAACTAGATTCTGCTGTGACTTTTTAATACCCCGGATTGACAGGGAGACCTGTTTGTCAATGCAATATTGGTAACAAAGATGTAATTTCTCTTTGCCCTGTGTACCATTCATTACATAAGAAATACCTGATTCCATTTCTGAAGGCCTCTCACTCTAGGACTGTTAGAACAGCAATGTGATTTCTGAAATCAATGAATTTGGGTGTTTTAATATTGGCATTGGATACATTTTTGTACAATGTGTATAAGCTAAGAAGATTAAGGGGACTTCCAAATTTATTTTGAAATAGTGTGGATTTTAAAGCTTTTTATGAGTTTCTGCAACTAGAGTTTTTATGTCACAAGGTTTTATATTTTTATATGTGATTTAGTGAATAGATTTTTAAAAATGTATTCTGTGATAATGATTCCAGATCCAAGTATTCATTTATATAATGTTTTGTATTTTGGTGTATGGCCTGATTAAAGAATTGAATTGATAGTATGAAATCCAAATATTCAAATGTGCAAAAATACATGAAATTTAGACTTCCGGCAAGATGGCGGGCGTGTAAGTCGAGTCCGCCGGAGCTCCGATGGCCGAAGTTTTTGAGAAGCCTTCCCCGGGGCAATCCTGAATAAAAAATAGCCGAAAGAATGGAAGAAGGTCCACTGAAGTAGAAGTGGCTATCACAGGACGGAATTCACCGAGAAATAAGGAGATTATTGTATCCAAAGGGCTACGTGGAAACAGCAGCGTAGCCCAAGATGGCGACGCAGCCGGATGCACAGAGAAGAAAGATGTAACGAGGACTTGAAGATCTATAACACCCGACAGGGATGCGATGAAGGGAGGAAGGGTAATATGAAATGGGAAAAGGGCACGATCGGGAGACGTGGACGAAGAAGAACATAAAGAAGACGAAGATAATAGCGGAGTTGAATCAGACACTCTCTCTCCCTCTTCCCCACGTACGGCTGGATGGCATCGGGAAGACTAAAAGATCTGCGAAAGCGAACAGAACACAATAAAGAGGTGTAGAAGAAATTGATACATCGTTTCCTATGACTAAAGATCTTAAAAGGAAAGGACAATAACAGCCGCAGTACGCCCATTTATGGAATTCAAGATGGCGGAGTGATGAGGCTCATCTTCTTTGTCTCATACCCAGAAGATCATCCACCATCGAATCTCCCACCTCCCTTCATCCGTTCACAGAGAGATAAATCTCAATAAGGAACTGTGTGGGAAGGAAATACAACTGAAATTGAGAGTGAAAAAGAGCAGTGGCAGAAAAACGCTAATGGTGACGGGGTGACAAGACAATAGCTTGGGGAAGATACAAGATGGCGACCCCCCGTTACGATGAGACATGGTGAAGAATAAAGGGAGAGCCGATAGCCCACCGACGGAAAAAATACGAAGAAAACTCCTCACAAAGACATCGTAGACGTTAAAGGCTAACTACACCTTTGAAAATGTCATAGACGCCGGCCACTAAATCGGGCAGAAACAAAGGCACGATTGAGGGAGCTTAGAATGCGGGGAAGCGGAAAGATTCTCCGACACATGCTAAAGACGACACGGAGGAGGAACCATTAACCAAATCGGAATTAATTGCACTTTTGAAAGACTTCCAGGGTGAAACGCAGAATACCATAAAGGCGGAAATAACAGCGCTGAGAGAAGACTTTCAGAATCAACTAGATGCAATAAAAAATGATCTGCAACAAATAGAAGAACGCACGGCAACGTGCGAAACAACGGTCCAGGCCTCCGTGAGTTCTCAACAACAACAACAAGAGGATATTACGGAGATCAAGAAACAGAATACATTCCTCTTTAGCAAATGTGAAGATCTTGAGAATAGAGAAAGAAGGAGAAATCTCAGAATACGGGGAGTCCCGGAGAAAGAAAAGGGGCAATGTATAGAAGACTGGGCAGTGGACTTTTTGCATAAATTGCAACCAGAACTGAGTAAAGAAGACTTGTCCCTTGAAAGAGCGCACAGAATAGGCCCAACAGACAGGGGGAACGAAAACCATTCTAGAGACATTCTTTTGAAATGTTATAGCTTTCAAGCAAAAGAGAAGATATTACAGACAGCACAAAATGTCGACAAAGTTTATTGTGGAGAACACGTATATCAATCTTTCAAGATCTGGCCCCTTCAACACTACAGCGGCGTGCAGGGCTGAAACCGATTACTAAAGTGCTCACAGACAGAGGCATTAGATATAGATGGACATTTCCATTTGGGCTGGCATTTGAATGGAATAACAAACAACGGATGATTTCGACAGTAGCAGAAGGCCGTAAGTTCCTGCCGGAGGAGATGCTGGGATCTGAAGAGGAACCGGAAACGAGTGCCAACAAAACAAAAGAAGGAATTCCATGGCCGTGGACAGTGGTAAGATTGAAACCGAAGGAGAGACAAAGATCGAAGGAGAAGGAACAGTCTTCGGAAGGAGAAACGAGTGGACTCTAAGAGGAGAAGAATACATGCAGAAGAGACTAAAAATAAAAGACACATGAAGGAAAATGATCCCGGGGAGGGAACTCTAATAGCGGTTATTATCATAGGCGAGGAGCTACTCTTGCCTGATGACTGGACAATGGGGACCAGTAAGTGGAAGAGGGGTGGGGGAGGGGAGAAAAGGGGAAATGTTTTGTTTAAGGGGGGAAGCAGGTTTAACACACTGGGTATGATGGATCCGACTTCGCGAGTGAGATTTAAAAATAATGCAAAAATAAGTGATGAGTGATATTAAGATATGCTCGCTTAATGTGAAAGGCTTGAATTCTCCGGGGAAAGAGGAAAGTTACGTCTCTTTTTAAAACAAGAAAATATTCAAATAGCTATGATACAAGAGACGCACTTAAAAAATATAGACGCTAAATATTTGTCTTGCCACGGTTACCCTTCTGTTCTTCAAGCTAATGCAAAGGTAAAAAAAGCAGGAGTAACAATTCTATTAAAAAATGATGTGATTTTTGAGGAAAAGGGGAAATATAGAGACCCACAGGGAAGATTCCTATTTGTAAAAGGGCCGATATGTGGTGAACTAATGACGTTAGGATGTGTATATGCGCCAAATGTGTGAAAATGATGTTGGCTAAATTATGAGGGTTCATGGAGGGAAGTGTGATATTGGGGGGTGACTTTAATAGTGTATTCGACACACAACTAGACAGATCATCAACCAACGCTTCATCAAGTGGGGAAATTTCGAAAGAAGTGAAGCTTATGTTACAGAACGAAGGGTTGGTTGATATCTGGCGGAATATGCACCCAGCTGAAAAAGATTACACATTTTACTCACATGTACATAAGTCATCCTCCAGAATAGACCACTTCTTGACCCATAACACGGTTACGCGAGCAGTATTAACGAGCGACATTGGCACTATTACTTTTTCAGATCATGCTCCTATTTATATCGTCGTGAAAAAGAAAGGAGGCATAAGATGTAGTAGACAGTGGAGGCTGAATGAATTGCTGCTCAGAGATCCAATTAAAAGAGATGAAACTAGGGGGGGTAATAGAGGAGTACCTGGCGAGAAACAATACGGGAGAAACTAGCAAAGAGATGATATGGGACGCTTGTAAAGCCACATTGAGGGGGCATTTTATTTCACAGATGGCAATTGTCAACAAAGAAAGGAAGCAGTTGATCGAAACAATAACTGAAGAGGTCCAAGAAAAACAAAACAAATACAGAGAAGTGGGAACGACTAAAGCACTGAGAGAGTGGGATAGAGCAAAGACACGGTTAAATATGGTACTAATGGATAAAGTAGAATTGCAACTATTGAAAACAAAACGAAGGTATGATGAGAATGGGGACAAACCGAATAAAATATTAGCGAGAAAATTGAAAGCAAAGATTGAAGAGAGTTTTATAGCTTCTTTGAAAGGTACGGATGGTAACAGCACTAGGGAAGAGTTAGGGAAAAGGGAAGTGTTCCGAAAATTTTATGAAACTTTATATACATCACAGGGAACTAGGACAGAAGAGATGAGCGATTTTTTGCGGAAATATAAGATGCCGACATTGGAAGAGCAAGATATAGAAAGGCTTGAGAGAGAGATTTGCAAAGAGGAGGTTATAACAGCTATAAAAGATTTAAAACTAGGGAAGAGCCCTGGCCCTGATGGGATAACAGGGCTTTTCTATAAAACGTATTCAAGCACTATATTCCCCTTCTTAACAGAATTATTTAATGACTTTGGGAAGACAGGAAGGGTGACACCGTCAATGCAGGAAGCAGTGATAACGGTACTTCATAAACAAGGGAAAGATCCACAAGAATGTGGATCTTATAGACCGATATCGCTTTTGAATATAGATGCAAAGTTGTTTACAAAAATCCTAGCTAATAGATTACATGCTGTTTTGCCGACTCTGATCCATCCGGATCAAACAGGCTTTATACTAGGAAGGACTACATTTGACAACACAAGAAAAGTTATACATCTAATAGAGAAAGCACAACGTATGAAAACACCTTCTTTCCTGATTTCTTTAGATGCCGAAAAGGCATTTGATAGAATAGAATGGCAAATGATGTTTAAAGTACTAGAACAAGTAGGTTTGGGTCCAAAGATGAGAGCAATGATAGCAGCTAATTATGAACATCCCACAGCATCAGTACGAATTAACGGAGAGAGATCGGAAAGACTGACACTGGAGAGAGGGACGAGTCAAGGATGTCCTCTATCGCCACTGTTATTTGCCCTAACCTAGAACCGCTGGCGATAGCCATAAGATCAGACCCTAAAATCCTGGGGATCCCACTGGGTGGAACACAACATAAAATAAGCTTATTTGCAGATGATATCATTCTATCATTGACGGAACCTAAGATATCAATACCAGCAGTAATGGAAATTCTAAAACAATACTCAGAAATAGCGGGGTTCAAAATTAATTATACTAAGTCGGAAGCACTAAATATTACAATCAAGGAGGAAGATATGGAAGAAGTGAAAAATCTATCCCCATTACATTGGTCTCAGGATACCATAACATATCTAGGGATTAAACTAACAAATGACCCACAGAAACTATATAAAGCTAACTACCCGCATCTTATTAAACAAATTAAAAAGGATATAGTGGAATGGGAACACGTCACGAGGTCGTGGATGGGGAGGATTAGCATTATAAAAATGAATATATTACCCAGGTTATTGTATTACTTCCAAGCCTTACCAATTGAAGTACCTCAGAAAGTCCTGGTATCTCTTCAGCAGTTCCTTTTGAAATACATTTGGAATAACAAAAAACCGAGGGTTAAAAAGCAAATACTGTACAAACCGAAATATATGGGTGGGTTGTCCTGTCCTGATATATTCAAATATTATATTGCATCTCAATTAAGAATCTAATGGGAGTGGTCCCGACTGGATTCAACTAAAGTCTGTATCCAAATAGAGAAGGCATTAGTGATGGGCGAATTAAGAGCACAAGCATGGCTGGCACAGGCAGCGAGACATGGGAATGTTTACATAGACACACCTATGCGAACCTTCTTCAAGACATGGGATTGGACCATGAAGAAATATGATCTATCTAGCTACCCATCACCATTTGTACCACTATGGAACAAACCCCACTTCCCATCGGGATGTGAGGGAAGATCATTCCAAAAATGGGAAGAAGGAGGATGTATATTAGGCAGGGACTTATTATCGGAAAAAAAGAAATGCAAAAGCTTCACACAATGCCAACTAGACTTTATAATTGGGGGTTCTGAGAAATTACGATATATGCAATTGAGACTCTGGATAGATTCACCAGAAATTAACAAAGGGATTTCTAGAGAATTGACTACTTTTGAGAAATGAATTCTAAAAAAAACGTCAGAAAAGGGAATGATAGGAGACATATACAAGATATTAAATGAAACTAAATTAACACCCAAATGCCCGTACCAGGAGAAATGGGAGGAAGACCTAGGGAGAGAGATACATGAAGACACATGGGAAAAAATATGGAAGAGGCATGCTAAATCTTCGATATGTCTACAGATAGCGGAATGTAATCACAAACTGTTATTGAGATGGCATATGACACCTGTGAAATTACATGGTATAAACCCAAATTTATCTGATCTGTGCTGGAGAGGATGTGGACAGAGGGGCACATTTTTTCATATGTGGTGGGAATGTACTAAAGTAAACTTGTTTTGGAAAATGGTGACATCAACTTTAGGTACGATTATGGGCCTGGATTTCCCATGGGATCCAAGGACCATGCTTTTAAATGTTCCATATGGTGTGTTTACCCAATGTCCTCTGAAAGAGGACGATTGATTACAAATTTATTATCTGCTGATAAAAAAATAATTGCTAGATATTGGAAGTTTGCAGAGAATCTGAACAAAGAAATATGGATGTTGAAAATATGGAAAATCTGAAAATGGATAAATTAACGTGCAATTTATATGACAAAGGTGAATTATTCCAAGACACTTGGGGCCCGTTCATTGAATACGTAAAAGACAACCCAAGGGATGATATATGCCCAAGATCGATGAGAACAATGTTGCGACTTTTCAGGGATTGAACATTGCCGAAAAATGGACAGAATTGTGATAAAGATCATTTGCGGGGTGGACTCTGTAGCTGGTGTGTTGGAGGGGGAGAGGGGGAGAAGAAAGGGGGAGAAAAGTTTTGTATTTTGTTTATTTTTATGTTTATTGTTGAAAATAAAATAAAAAGTTTGAAATGAAAAATACATGAAATTTTGCCTGCAAATATTCGTAATGCTTCTTCAATACTAAACATAAGAGAGAACAAATTGGACTGAAATATCACTGCACTGATTTTTATAAATAATTCAGTCAGCAGTGTTGCCTTACTTAACCTGAGGGAAAACACACAAGGCTTCATCCATATAATCGCACTAAACAGAAAGGCAACAGCCAGAATAACCTACCTGACTTATCAAGACATAACATACACAGAACACACATATAATAAGTACTTTGAAAATCAGAACTGATTCTCTAGTGAAATCAGCTGGACCCAACAAGAGCACGTAGTTGAAAAAACAATCATCTGATTGCTGAATATTAGAAACAAAAGCAAAAAAATGTTAGCTTGACCTGAGAGAACAAACATGGAAGAAACATATCATCTAAATTCTTAACCATTTTTATTTCATTGTGACTCAACGTGGGAGCACACACATGGAAGAAAATAATTAGTTTTCGAGGCATGAGTGAGACAGGAGTGGCTTCAACCTGTCTTTGGCTGTTCACTCTGTCAGCCTGCTGAGACTGTTCCTTTACCAATTTGAAAAAGAATTTGAAAGCGCCAGTTCCTTCTGAGCGCGCTGAGGAGTGAAAGCGCCAGTCTCCTTGAGCGCTATTGAAAGCTGAAAGCGTGTCTGTGGTCAACCTGGCGACCCTGCCTTGTGGTCTCTGACTACAAGGTCCAGCATTCAATCTGTGCTGCTTCTAGCCCCGCCCACTCACCTGTGTGAAGGAGAACAAAAGCGCTCTATCCTGAGCGTCCAGCGTAGCGTCGAGGCGTGAGTGAGGCAGGAGTGGCTTCAACCTGTCTTCGGCTTCAAGGCTATATAAAAATTCCCTCCTCTGCCTGCTACCTTTGGTGAGTTCTACTTATTACTTCCTAAGTTGTGATTCTCTTCACTATGGTCCAACCACGCCAAAAGAAAAGCATAAAGCCTAATAAAAAATCTAAAGGCGCTTCATTATTGACAACAAATGGTGAGATAATATGTAGTACTCCTCGCCAGCAATTTTTAACGACTTATTTATTTTCTACCCCTAGCCAACAACCATCTATGGCTTCGGAGTTGACTTCCAACCCTTCTAATTTTGGTGCATCCTCCCCGTCCAACATAATCACGATAATCTCTCCAGCCCCTATGGATGATAAGGTCGATGAACATCCTGACCCTCTGTCACAAGATATAAGTTTGATTCCCTCTGATAATTTACAATCTACAGACACTCCAGAAACCATTTTTCATCCTCCAAGCCTTCCTGAAAAATCTTTCTGCCCTGCCATTGTCGATCTATCGGTTAGTATAAATGAGGATATGATTCATTTATTAGATAATGACTTACCATCCCCAGCCAAAGGCCAAGTAACCGATTCCGGCCCTATACAGGGCTCTTTAATTCCATGGAATGAACATCTAACGATGGTTGGAAAAATGGCCTCTACCCTGACCGACATCACCAGTATCATGCTCTCACAAAAAGAAGCCTTGGAAAACTTGAACGGCAAACTGGCCGACTTTCAGACTCAAGCAAGTAAGAACTTCGCCCTGAATCGTGCTGCTATTTCCACATCTGCAAAACAGATAGAAGTTCTTACTACCGAAGTAAAAGGTATTACAGAGACGCAGTAGAATCATAAAGGCCTAACCTTACAGATACTGAAGGACTCTCAGAGACTACATAACACCTTAAACGCCATTGATAACAAAGTCTCTTTTCTCTTAAATAATGGCCCTTTAGCACCAATGGAAAATGTATTCCCTTCAATCGACACTGAAAGAATTGTCTTACCTTCAACCTCTTCCTCTAAACCTATCCTTTCTGAACTTCCATCTCAGAGTACTTCAGCCTGTAACAAAAGGTGTTTGCCTGTCTCAGACTCAAATCTACAAATCCCACCGATGAAGGAGGCGCAGTCATCTGCCTCACCAGCTCCCACAACGATTGGTAGCAGCAGTGAGAACGTGCCTTGTAGTTTTGAGGTCTGTCCTTTATCGCTCAATTTTCACCCTCTGTTTTCAAAATAAGACGGTTTTCTCCATCATTCCTTCAATGTCCCTGCTTTTTTGGAACTCTGTGATCTATGCTATGAACTGCGAAATATTCTCCCGGCTGATATAACCAAAACTAAATATTTTTCAATTTCAGAGGACATTACCATCTCAAAGTTCTTTTTCAAAGATACCAGACTGAGAAAACTAGTCTTGGATAACACAGAATTTTTCATATCCAGGGGCTTTGATGTGGGAGAAACAAGATCAACTGTCAAACATCTTAGACCAGACATTCATCCTCTTTTTACCTCCGCTAATTTGTCGACCATCAACCGTAAGCGCACCCGGACCAACTCATCTACTTCTAGCTCTTCCAAGAAACATTGCCCTACTGCAAAACGTGTGGAGCATAGGGCCCCTTCCCCTGCAACGTGCTACAGACACGAGGAGCAGCCGCATCTTGACAAAACAGCAGACTCCTCCCGCTATAGCTGTGAAATGCAGTGTGTGGAGTCGGCCTATGCCTAACCCCTAATTGTTGCTCTAGTCTAAACGGTGCCACATGGAATTGTGCAGGTCTGGGGAATGTTACTCTCCCTTCTGCCTTGGAGTATATTTATACTTTAGGTTTTGTCTTTTTACAGGAGACCTGGTCTTTAGCGCCAATTGAATTAGAAGATTTCAATTGTATTTCACAAAACGCCATAAAATCGACAAAAGGTCATCATTCGGGTGGGCTTGCAATTCTATTACATACCCGGTGGCACTGGGCTATTGAAAAAATCTGGCCAGACATTCCTGGCCTACTTTGTATTGCTCTCCACTTGGTTTACAATGTGTCTTCTTTTTATTATGTTTTTATTAACTGGTACTGTTTTCCTAAGTTCTTGGAGGCTAATAGTTATAAGTACTACTTTGAAACAGTATTTAAACTTATTTCTGAATTGGTCAACACTTATGAAAATCATATGTTTATTTGGGCCGGTGATTTTAATTTACATTTGTATAATCCTTGTTTCTACTCAGACTGGTCGGATCTTTTATCCACCATTCCTGAATGTTATTTTTCCCCTTCATTTTCTCCAGCTAGATGTACAAAAACAGAGCTGCTATTTACCTCAAATATGCTTGCGCTGAACTTTTGCCCCGGTAAATGGCCGGTTGGGCCAATGCTCTGGCACTGACTTCACCTTTAATTGTGGAACTACGAGCTCTATAATTGACTTTTTGCTGGTTCGTATTGAACACTTTTCACATATTGAGGCACTTAGCACTCTCTGGATTGGAGAAAGTGATCATGCCATTTTAGCTTTTCAACTTCTGACCCCGAAACTATACAAAGCCCGATCTCTGTTTAATTTAGCTCCCATACTAGTTAATCCCAAGCAAGGCAAGATTGCGTGGCATAGCTGCACAGATATGGTTACTAAAACAGCTCTGTCCAATGTCTTAAGTAGTTGTGTAGCCTTTGCAGACCCTATTACTTTATACGAACGCGCTGTTGAAGGCACAGTGGAAGCAATCACTAGTTCACCCCTAAATAATCGTAATTTTATCGCAACGTCTACTCCAATGAATGAATGGTTCGATAAGGAGTGTAGAACACAGCGCAGAGCGCATTGGAACAGAATGCGCAATTTAAAAAAAGAGTTCCCACGGGATAAGAGAAAAATCAAACAAGAAGAAAGACAATATTGTTTTTTTATAAAAACTAAGAAAAACACCTACAGAGTAAGGATGAAAGATAGAATACTCAGTCACCTGGAGTCTTTCCGATGCTAAGAATTTTTGATTTGAGGTAAACAGACTGGCATTTCCTTCCACAATTAAAACTCCTGATTGCGCCATAGATGAATTAACTTGGTCGGAGCATATTATGGCTCTCTATGAAGGCCGCTCTTCGTATAAGGCTATTGAGTACTACTCTGGTAACTTAGAAAACATCAACTCAGTCCACCAAATAAGGGAAATGATAATGAATATGAACCCCTCAAGAGCCAGTGGCCCTGAAGGGTTACCACCCTTCTGTTTGAGACTTGCTCCAGTAGAATGGAGCCTGATACTCCACCCTATCATTGAGATCTCTTACCTTCCTTGGAAATTACCAGATAGCTGGCTGGGCTCGCTGCTTATTCCGGTACATAAAAAGGGACCTAAGAATCTTCCGAATAATTACCGTCTCCTAGCTATGCTTGACCCCGGTGGCAAGGTTCTTGCTAGCAAATTGTTAATTGAACTTCAAACGTACATCGATGACCTCCATCTTCTAAATTACACTCAGGCAGGGTTTCGGTCTGGAAGCTCAACTTTGGATCATTGTTGCGCTCTATCAATGGCAATAGATAAATATGTGCAAGCCAAGAACGTGACTTTATATGCTCCGTTTATTGACTTCTCCAAAGCTTTTGATCTGGTCCCCAGGGACCTGCTTTGGCAGAAATTACTGTCCATGGGCATTCCGTGAGGTCTTGTAGCCATGCTCGCATTGCTACACACCAATACATGTGTTACTGTGCGCTGGGGAAGTAATGGTGAGATCTCCCGGAAAATCCCTACTTCTCGTGGACTTAAACAGGGATGTATCTTGGCCCCTTGTCTCTTCAATCTTTTTCTGGCCGATTTGGAAATGCATATTTCCCAGGCTGAGGGTCTCTCCCCTAGCATAGGTGGTAGGACCTTTAGCACACTCAGCTATGCTGACGACACAGTCCTGTTGGACCTTACCCCTGCGGGACTGAAAAACAAACTCATGGCCATGGAAAGGCCTTGACAGATCTTCCTCCACCCCGGGAGGTGGTGTCGCTCTCATCTTCAGAGACACCTTAGATATCCATCAGGTCTCCATCCCCCTCATCAGCGGATGTGAGATACTCTTCGTT
>JASBQO010393906.1:0-15406 GCA_030265035.1 Desmognathus wrighti
TCGGGAAGATTTACCTCCCTCGGGCAATAAAATCCCTATATGGACCTCAACTGCAGTCCATATTTCCTATATATATGACTCTTTGCACTTTTCATTAAATAAGGCTGACTTATCTTCAAGATAAACTGGTGCCATACCTCCCTACTTTGCATGCATTAGCAGAGCCAGCCTTAAATATTTGGCCTTGTACTTCTGAATGAGCAGCAATGGTACACACTAAATGCATGTGTGTGATTATTCCTTTGACCTGCTGCTCCCCTGTCATAAAATGTTTAGGGGGAACTTGAGTCACCCCAAGCTGCTGATCAGAGCCGCCCCTGCCTGAATGCTTATCTCATCTCAGGCCTTTCTGTAGACCACTTTCCACTTTCTACGCATCAATGCTAGGGAGGTAGAGCATTTTCAAGTGTTGGCACCTCCCTCTAGAACGGACCTTCTCTTCACCTCTGCATGACCACCTGAGATTCCATCAACAACTTAAAAGTTTCCTGTTCTGGACATCCCCGATGGGTAGTTTCCTTCTAGCACCATGATGTCTGTGGGACTATGTGATTTGCATATAAATTGAAGAATTCCTTATTACCTTAGGAATGCCAGTGCCAAGGAGAGCTGGTTAAGGCCATAAGCCTTTTACATTTTCATCGCTGTTACAACAGTAGCTTAGGAACCGATTGCATAAAATACCGATATTACTCACAAGAAAGCAGGTCCTTTCCAGATGCTAGTTGATATAATTGATTCTGTGCTGCTCCCTGGACCTGCCAGTGCTGAAAATACATACTGGCCTGAAGGACCTTGTGCAGGGTGGGAACCTGCCCACTAGCATGAAGCCCATCCGCTAGCATTTGTAATCCATGCTGAGTTTTGAATCTTCTGGTGGAACGGGCCCATTAGTCTAGCTCAACCCTTTTGGTCCTACATTTTTCATCAGAGTCCTGTGGCCAGAACAGGCTACATTGTTTTATGTTTTGCTAATGATAAAGCTGTGTCTGAGTACCCTTCCAGTGATCTTCACCGACTTCACTCTGTTCTCAGTGCTCTGGAGGAGTGAGAGTGTTCTTTAGTTAAGCCACCATTTTAGGTCTAGTGCCGGTCCGAAGTGGGCCCATTTCTGCATGTGGATCTCATCTCTCCTTTAGTCTCAAGCCCATGTTTTTTAATTATTACCCAATGACTGCTGAAGCTCACCTTAGACAAAGCAAAGATTCAAGGGAGCCTTCTAATGTTGACTTGGGCATCTCCTCTGTTCACGTTTCTTATCTCTTTTCTGTTTGTGGGCACCCTGGAACTGGGTGGGAGAAGCATAACCTAAAATTACCTCCTGGTTCATACTACCTCGCATAGGCATAACAAAGATTAGCTATTCTAACCCATGTGTACCTCTGGTAAGCTATCTCATCTCACCAAGAGTCCTTGTTCATATAAGTAGAAAGGTCATACTCTTTATTTCGTCAGCGGTACAAGATGTGTCAGTGGGCCTGAAGTTCAAAGCCTACAAACAAGGACACATATTAAAAATTTCAGTATATGAAACATTAGTGTTCAATAAACTCCCTTATGCTAACCCGCAATGCTGTTACTCACATTGGACAAAGCTGCATAGTGCCTCTGAATCAACTTGATCTATGCAGTGAGAGTTATATCATGGAACTGAATCCACAACGCTGTTGTATAAAATATCGGACTCCTGCAGCAGCAAGTGTGTAAAAGATCTCATTAATCGGGACTTGCTTATTGGTGGCGTGCGTTGGGGTCTGGTGCTCCACTAAGAATGTTGTCTTACCAATAAAGGGCTCATTCGGATGGAACTCCCCGGGATGAAATGGTAAATGGCAGCTTAAAAATCTCCTGGTTCCCCTGTGGGACTCAATAAATTTAACCAAAGAAAAAATCATAACTGGCCCTGCTGGGGTAAGTGGAACCTGCCCCAATCATGACATGGGAACTGGGGTGGTAAATGCTTATCTGGGGTAATGGAAGAACCCTATTCACCTATGGACCAGCTGGTAAAATGGTCCCAACCTTGTACCTACTTTTAAAGGTGTGTCAAATGGATTATAAGTGGCAGCTGCGCCATTTTCCGGCAACTAGACTACAGTACAAATCTCCATGGTTCCTACAACATGGCTGCCAGAAATGGTGCTTGATTGATTGATTGATTGATTGATTGATTGATTGATTGATTGATTGATTGATTGATTGATTGATTGATTGACTGATTGATATAAAATGTATTGAGCGCTGAAAGCCAATATAGAAAAGACAATAGTAAAAACATGAACGTGTACATCCTACTTGACCAAAAAAAAAGATATGGGCAGGAAGTAACAAGACAGTAGACCCAGATACCACCCTACAGTCGACTGTCCAAAGACTTTGCGACACTGTCCGCCCGCCACCCCGGAGCCCCGCAGTACAGATTTGCAGAAAAGAAAAAGGAAACAGGATATAGGATGGAGCATGCACAGGCAGCCCTATGAAAAGGGCAGCGACAGGCCTTGGGATTACCTTAAGTCAAGAAGGACCAGGTGCTGTTTCAGCTTGTGCTTAAAGAAAGCTACCGGAGGGGACTGCTGAAGTTCGAGTGGAAGGGCATTCCACCAGACAGGGATGATTCTGGATAGGGCACTGCCCAGTCCTCTCACCCATCTCGAGGGTAGAGTCTGGACAAGTGTTCTTCGATGGGACTTAAGAGTCCTGCTGGACTTCATCCATGAGAAGTGCTGCTGAAGGTATTGAGGCCCTTGACCATACAATGCCCGCCACATCATGGAGAGACCCTTGAGTTTTATTTGGTCCCTGATGGTCAGCCAGCCCAGCTCCCATCTGGCATCTGAGACGTGGTCATGCAGCCGTAGCCTGGCAACCAGCCACACTGCTCTGTTCTGAACGCGTTGCAGTCGGCACCAGTCCCTCTCGATCAGACCCACGAAAAAAGAATTACAGTAGTTGATTTTAGACAGTATGAGGGCCTGAAGGAGAGTGGCCCGATGTTTTGGGACCAGGAGGGGCAAGAGAGGGGTCAGGCTATTCATTTGGTGGTTAGAAGCCTTGACAACCCGGGTCATCTGCTCTGCTGCTGATCCCGATCGATGAAATTAGACACCCAGGTTCCTGGCAGAGTCTGCAGGGAGGGGGCCTGAGGTATTGCTGGGCCCGAGGCCGGAGGGGCGAGACCGAACAAGAGCACCTTGACGAGCAGCCAGTTCCGGCTCATCCAGTCCCGAATCCTCTCCAGACAGGGGCCCAGGTTGGCCCGCCCGTCTGTCCCCGGTGCTTGGTCCACCACCAACTGGGTGTTGTCGGCGTACATATGAAAGCGCAAGCCGTACTCCTCCTGAATTTCAGCCAGCAGGCATATATAGATGTTGAATAGGAGCAGTGACAACGTGGAGCCCTGAGGGACCCCGCAGGTGACTGCTCTGGGGGAAGATCTTGCATCCCCAATGCACACTTTCTGATGGCGGCCAGAGGGGAAGGCGTGGCACCATTCCAGGGCCATCCCACCACCCTGGCCACAGTGACTAATTTCCGGAGGAGCACGGCATGGTCGATGGTATCAAAGGCCGCCGACAGGTCAAAAAGAATCAGGGCAGAGGGATGGGCTTGGTCGGCCAAATCCAACAGGCGTTCCCGGATGTCGAAGAGAGCCGTCTCTGTGCCCCTCTGAGGATGGAAGCCAGACTGCAAATCGTGCAGCACTGTGTGGATTTTGCAGTGCCTGGTGAGCTGATTGACCACAATGGCCTCTGTGATGTGGGCGAGCAGGGGGAGCTGGGTGATGGGCTGGAGGTTTTTGAAATTGGAGGGGTCCAGTCTGGATTTTTTTAGCAGGGGAGTGACAATCCCCGTTTTCCAGCTGGTGGGGACGACTCCCTCCATCAAACTGAGATTAACCAGCAGTGTCACATCAGGTGCTAATGCAATGATGACTTTCTTCACCTGGGGTGTCGGGATGATGTCCAGGACCGGGGACGAGGGTCCCATCGTCAGGACTTTATGGATGATGGACTCCTTGGTCACAGGAAGGAATGCAGAGAACAAGGGCACCTCCTTCAAAGTGGAGGATGTCTTGTGAATCTCAGGTAGAGAAGAGATGGTGGTTCTAATGGACTCTCAAGATGATGGAGACCTTTTCATCGAAGTACCTAGTGATGTTCTTGCATAGGTCGACCGAAGGTGGAAAGGTTGGCAGCTGAGGAGACGAAAATAAATCAGTGGCCAGTTTGAAATTGGCCAAGTCAATATTTGTTTGACAGATGGTAAGCCACACAAACAAGCACATAGTGATTAAATGAGCGACACTTCATATAGTCGTGTGTGCTTGCCAAAAAAGAAAAACACATCTAAAAGTTCATGGAAATTAAATAAATGGCGCTGCATGTAGTGTCTTCCTAACACCCCATTTACCTAGACTGCCCCAAAAGATGATTATAAATTATAAAGGGCTGTCTGCCACGTGTCCGTCAGTAGCTGGAGGGAGGCTGTCCACGGTATTCATCCTGTAGATACACTCAGTAACAAATGATATAACTGCCATCTTGAAAGTTAAGGCGTCCTAAGCAGCCCAAGAGCAGCCATATAAGCTAAAAGGGGCTTTTTCAGTAAGTTGACCTCGCAAATGGGAATTTCTTTTTTACCCCAACTGGTATTTTTTTTTAGAAAGTAACCATACCAGCTGCCGCAGCTTGCAAAAAAAAAAAGGTGGGGAGGCAAACCTTTCCCAGGGGGAACCATTTAAACAGTCTTACATGAGACCTGTACAAGTACCTGACAATACTCTCCCTAAGAAATCCAATTAAAATCCTTATTCAACCCATCTACGTGCAATGATTTTTGCGGGAATCTGTTCTATCTTGTCCAACAAAGAAACTGTTTCCAACACACAACATTGAAAATGTTCTCGACCATGTCCATGCTGATAACAATGTTCAACCAACCAAGGGCGCATTAGATTTGCGTCTCCTCACTCGGCTCTTGTGTTCTATGAACCTTTCCCTGACGTTTCTTTCATATTTGCCCACATAAATCATTTTACAGGGACAAATGATTACATAAATGACCCAACTTGAGTTACAATTTATATGACTTTGTAGTTGCCATTTTTTCTTATGAACAAGGTTGATGAGGGCCCCAGTGATAGCTGCAGAACATATGCTGCAGTCATCACAGGCATAGTTACCCACCACTGGTGGCAATTTAGTAGGTCTACTGTTGCCCCAAATGACCTCCACGGTAAGTTGATTGTCAACTTTTTCTGTTCTTAGTCTTACATCACTGTGAGCTAGTGTGTCCCAGAGATTTTTGCTTCTTTTAAACACCATCATAGGTTTACGAAAATACATTTTCCTCGATTGTAACATTTTCCAATGTTTGTTAATAATTTTGGATATTTTATATAATTCTGGATTGTAAGTAGTGATGAAAACCAGCTGGTCCGTCTCTTTTTTTGGGGTCTCGTCCATAGTATTTTCTTAATTTGCATTAGTTTCCAGCTTCCTACAGGATTTTATAAACTTACTCAGGTAATCCTTGTTCACCAGTTTTTGGTGTAACCTGTCCACATCTACCTCAAAATCTTGCATACTGCTACAGTCATTTTCTACTAGTAAAAACTGGCTGTAGGGCAAGTTAGTACTTAATGGGCTGGGATGATAGCTATTAACCCCTTAAGTGCTGCTATTAGGTATCATTAAGTTACTGGTAAATTCTATTAAAAAAAACTATGTGCACTGTTGACATTTAGATAAGTGTGACTCGTGATCCACATATAAAGGGTTTAAGTTAAGCAATGAATTTCTGTCTGTGTGCTTTACGTGTATGTACAAAGAAGTTTTCACTGTGTTCTCTTGAGCAAAGACCTTTTAGATCTAAAAAGGGAACCAATTCTGGACTGGAATATATGGAAATTTAAGAAATGGATCTTCAGTATTAATCCTGTGTTCAAACTCAAGTGCAGATGCTAAGGAACCTTTCCAAATAATAACCAAATCTTCAAAGTGCCGAATAAACATATCCATATTATCTCAATATGGATTATCGTCACCATAAATAAAAGTCTCTTCAAACATTTCCATGCATAAATTGGCCAAACTGCAGGCAAAAGTTGCCCCATTGCAGTTCCTTGTTACTGTAAATAAAAGGGGGTTTTAAAATGAAAAAAAGTAGCTGCACAATGCTGTAGCTACTGCCCACATAACAAATTCCACTAAATCATCCCAGTCAGGATATTTTGTCTGGAGGGCCCGCTCTACAACATCCATAGTTTGAGTTTAGGGATAGCTGTGTATAAGTCTTCCACATCCAGCATCAAGAACAGCATAGTCTTAGGACCAAATGCCATGCCATGTATGATGTTCATCACTTGGGTGCTGTTCTTGATGAAAGATTTCATGTTTGGAATGAAGTCTTTGATATGGCAATAAACAAACTGAGAAAGGGGCTCTAAATAGAATCAATCCCCAACACTATCGGGCGTTCAAGGGGATTTTGAGGGTCCTTATGTATTTTAGGAACAGCATAAATATGGGGGGTTCTTGGATAGGTCATGACTAGGAACTTCCCCTCCTGCTTGGAAATTACCCCTTCTTGGAATGCCTGTGTTACACGGGTCTTGATTTCTATAGCTAAAGTGGGGGTGGCATCGTCCTTAAGCAATTTGTAATTTTTTTCTACATTGAGTAATCGTAATGCTTCTTGCAAATAGTCTGAGCGATTCCGAATAACCACCATTCCCCCTTATCTGCCGCCTTAATTATTATTTGTTTGTTGTGTTGTAATCTTTTGATTGCCTCTTTGTCACGTCAAGATAAGTTTAAAAGAGGCTATTTGTTGTTGGTCTCAAGGGTGGAAATTTCTTTCCACACAGCATTTTCAAATGCCCTAATCTTAGGGTTATTAATAGCTGGAGTCTATTTCATTCTTGTTTCATTTGATGTTGCATCAACTACATTGTGTTCAAAGAATGTGCTTAGTTTAATTTGTCACATAAATGATGTCCCCTCCTCTTTAAATTTGATGGGTTCATATCTGTTGGTGTGAACAAAACTAAATCCCAAATTAAGAACACAATTTGAATCCACTGAGAGCTGATAGTCAGATATACATGTTTCTACTAGCATTTGTGCTGTACAAGATCATATGGGCATTTAGGGACCAGTAAATCAGCATATCACGATTCCTGTCTAAGGATGAATAAGCAATATCTATCTAACCTCAAAGCTCTAACATTTTTTATATCTCAAATTCAAAAATTGAATACTGTAAATTAAAAATAATTCCAGCAGAACGATATGAAAAACCTTATGGAAATTGTGTGCGGGAAGGGTTTGTACTGTGAAGGATTAACGATTAATAAGGATCTACTGATACAGAAACTTTTCCTGAAAGTTAAGACCTTGGCATACTATCAAAGAAATATGAATCAAAGATCCACTCCAAGCTCTGCCAAGATACTGTTTCCACAAAGTGGCTGGCAAACAAGCAAACTCAGTTTTTCGAAAAACAAAGGGTAACAATGTTCATGAACATTGTGTCAAGGTGCATCCTAGTCAATATGCTGTCTCTGAGAATCATGTCCGAGAAGTAAACTTCAAGATGGGAATAACTGATTGCATGCAGGGAGACCTTACAAAAGGTTGTAGAGAGACCAATCTGACCTGCACCTTCAAGCAATTGACACACCAAAATAAGAACTCTACTCATATACCACCTAGTGTATAGTTGCAAACAAAGATATATCACAAATCTGAATACTCTGACTGTAGCTCAACAGGTGGCCCTTTGTGAATTTCCATGAAGAGCTTGTATTTCAGTGGATGGGCCCAGTGGAAAGGCAATCCCCTTTACTGAGTTCTGTAGACTAATAGATCAAAGCCACAATAGCTGATATATTCCGCGACATCTCTTGCAATCTCAGTTAAGGGCCGCGAAGCTGGGTCCCCAGTGAGGCCAGGGCCGGGTGCTGTACAGTCTCATTGACCAGACTCTGTTAAGCTGGGGCAGTGTGGGGCTTGGAGGGGGCTGCATGATGACTGTGGATCTCTGATCGCTATTCAACTCTGGGTGTAGGGTCGAGTCCTGGGTTTATGTATGTGTGGAGATTTTTTATCAATCTGTTTTGCAGTTGTAGTTTTATTATTTTATCGCATGTTTTATAGGGCCTCAAAGCTGATTGACATGACAGCGCTGAATAAAAGACTTTCCAATTCTATTCCTCAGTGAGGCTCATTTCCATAAAAAAGTGACAAAGCAAATTTAGAAAATTCATTAAAAGATAAGGGAAAACACATATAGATTTGCCATGAAAGCCTCAGAGCAAGGGTTTTGTGCAGAAGAATGGGTCTCTCATATTTCATGAAGTGTTTCAGATCCATTCCATAAAAAATGTGCTTTATATTTATTGGCCTTTAACAAAATTCCAGTATGTGAAATTCTAACATTGAATAACATGGCTGTTGAGCATATTAGCAGATTAGGACTATAAACATTTTTTTTATTTTGATATTATTTGCCTTCCAGAAACCTGGCATGCAGAATGTTTTTTTCCTCACCTACAGTAAAACTGTCCAGCCAAATTCCTAGCAAAGTGGGAAATAATGGAAGTGGTGTATATGTATTTGAGAAAGGCATGTCATTTTAGATGTCAAGAGGTGAAGTAAGATGATAAAAAACTGTTATCTCTCTGACTCACCGTCTCTAGAAAACCTCAGCCCAAATCTCTGTTGATAATTAACGCATTACCTACCCGCGGAGAAAAATATGATTACTTGCTTCAAATAATGGCCAGCTTGAAAAATGTATGAAAAACTGTCAAGCTGACACTGTCTTGTTTATTGAGAACTTATATGAAAATTTACAGTACGTTTTATTTTAATTCTGATAATTACATACCCAGACTAGATAATCTAAACTTTGGCAGCCTAAACACCTGTGCAGATAAAAAGAGATTTTGTTGGATGAGATATTAGAGTATAATTCAATTACAGACATTGTTTGGACAATCCAGATCACATTATGTTTGGGAAAAAAAGATCTATTTAAATTTGGATTACATCTGTATATATAATTTTAGTATTAATCAGGTGTCATCTTTTAGATTTATTCCACATCCTGAAAGTCATAATAATTCCCTTTTATAGAGCTGTATGATCAGAAAATGTTCTTCCGAGCTGTATGATCTGAAAAGTTTCTGCCCTTATAAAGAATTCCCTGAAACTTGGTACATGGAGAAAAATAAAATGAAGGTGTTACCTGCAAGAGTAATGTCTTATGAATGAGTGAATTAAATTCTTTTTAAAAAACAACCCGGGATCTAGGCATTGAAACATTCTGAGTTGATTTTCTCCTTCAACAACTGACCAATTTTATAAATTTATTGTAGCAATCGTCATCATTAATCATACAGGAGAATTAGTACTGAAATAAAAAAAAAATCTTTATACTAAGAAACTGATTTAATATCAGATGCATAATAGCTGTCATGGAAGATTCTAGGCCTTAGCACCTTCATGGCTGCTCTGACTCTCGAGGCTTTCCTGAAGCTGGTGTGACATCGACCAAGGTCGCCAAGGGAGATTCTCTTCTTCCCCATGGAGATGACCTGCACCAATAAACAGCTGAATCGTCCTCGCCTTCTCCTCGATACCTGTAAGTGGCTGCAACAGGAGAACTTACTGAACCAGCTGTTGGTGCACCTCCTGTCCAAGAGTCACACCCTCAAGCTGTATATCTTCTCATTTTCCAGACTTCACCTGGGCAGCGCCGTGCTGGCGCTTCTGCACGTCATCACTGACTAGGACTACCTGGTGGTGATTTGCTACCAGTTCAGGCACCTGAGGATGGCAGGCATCACTTTGTGTCATGCCCATGATCCAGTTAATATGCACTGTAAGTTTTCAGTGCTGAATAAAAAGATCTTTATCGCTGGCTCCCTCAACTGGGCCTCATGTTTTCCTAGATAAATTTACAAAGTTGTGGAAACAGTACAACCCAACAACATACAGCTTTGTCCCAAACGGATACGTCGAGCCTTGTAGTTGATGGTGTGATTCTGTAAAACAAAGCTTTTGACATGTGGAGATATAGTAACAATGAAATACTTAGACAGTTTGCTTTTTCATAAGTTGCACACTTTGCAGCGTGTTACCTTGTGTTATATTGCAAGAGTAGTTTTCATAGTTAATTGAAATTGGTGCACTTTATACAGGTACAATTTTAGAGGATACAAAGCTATCCAAAGAATGAAACGTTCTTGAAACAAAATGCTTTCATTGTTATAAGTTTACATTTGGGGGCCGATTCCATATCATTTGGTGCGGCGAGTGCCGCACCGAATAATACAGCGAACACCAGTGGACGGACGAGCGCATCTTCCAGAACCACATTCCCTATGTGGCACTGGAAGTTCACCGGCAGTCGATGCACATTCGGTGCGCAGTGACAGCCAGCGTGAATGGGCAGTCACTGCCGTACGCAGAAGCAGTCGGTGCAGGATGGGCCGACTTCCGGCTTGCCTGCGACTGCTTCTGCGAATGAAAACAGGGTGCGGGCACGTGAAGGAAGCGGCGCGTTGGCTGCGCATGCGTCCTTCGCGATTCCCGGCCTCGGGGGTGTGACGTGGCACAAAGTCGAGAACGCACGTGCATTTGAGAATGAGCTGATTGTCTACCGATTGTGCATTTTTGGACTTTTAAATCTTTGGTAATCAAGATTCTGCATTGTTTGAGCTGCAACTGGACTATTTAAAAGTTTTCATTGGCAGAGGAGAAGGAACAGCAAAGGGTGGAGAAAGGAGCTGTGTCTGTTTGCTCTTTTACCGCAAAGAGCATTTTTTTCTTCATTTTGCAAAATCTTCTTGCTTAACAAAAGGAGCCGAAAACTATCTCTAGGGCAATGGATGACCCAACATATCCTAGAGGTAACCCTGCTGCTGGAACACCGACTGATGCTGCTTTTCTTATGACAAATGACCCTCGTCCTGATGATGCACAAGACAGTTCAGGGCCTAGAAGCAGTACTGGAACAAAAGCCAGGAAAGGAAGCAAATCAAATGCAAACCAAAAAGTAAAGGGGAAAGCAAAAGCAGCAGCCAGGCCCAAGGAAAAAGGGCAGGGGCAGGCCAAACTTCACGTCTCTTCTTTCCGGCAAGAAGAACCTGTGCATATCGGCTACGAAAAAGAGAGCAATCTGGCAGGAGATCACCCAAAAAGTTAACACAAACAGCTCTGTGATGCGTCCATGGGGGAAGGTGCGAAAAAGCATCTACGAAATCAAAAAGAGTATAAGGTACAAGTACCTTCCAGGTGTTATGAAAGGGTTGGGTTATTAACATCAGGTACTGCTTCGCCATCAGGGAGGGGCACATTACGTGCACGTGCGATATGGAGTATGCAGCAGACAACGGTAATCCTGCAGACCTTTTCTTCGGCAGTCCTGCAGTCTCTCCTCTTCGGCCATGTGTGCCAGTAGTAGAAATTGACAAACCTGAAATCCAGCGGCAGCAGCCAAACCCTGCAAAGAAATGAATGTTCAAGTGTAAGACACACTGCAGTGCGCACAGCGCAGTAAATACAAAATATAACACAACTCTCTCTACCCTCATGGTTTCATTCTCCATCTCCCTCATGGGTTTTCTCCATCCCCTCAGGAGTTCTCTCCATCCCCTCAGTAGTTCTCTTTATCCCCTCAGGAGTTCTCTCCATCCCCTCATGGGTTCTCTCCATTCCCTCAGGAGTTCTCTCCATCCCCATCATCTCAGGAGTTCTCTCCATCCCCTCAGGAGTTCCCTCCATCCCCTCATTAGTTCGGCATCCCTCATGAGTTTATTCTGCATCCCCTCATGAATTCTCAATCCCCCCCACCACGAGGGATGAGGAAAAAAGGGAAAGGAGATGAAACAAAAGACAAATGGATGCATACATACCCGCATGCATACATTTATACATACAGACATATTAGCATACAAGACAAGATGGCCGCCGAGGACGGGCAAGGGTCACCCGCACAGCCGGCATACATAATGGCAGTAGGTATAAGAAATCGGGGCATCGATCCGTTAAGAGCACTACATAATGCACCGGAAAGGCTGCGGATCAGAGGTGAGAGGAAGGGGGGCAGGAGAGGGAAAGGGACCTAGCACGAGAGAGCAGCGGCCGGACCTCGAGAGAGGTCCAGCATGAGTGCAATCCCAGAAAAGAACCCGCCTAATGGGGCTTTGTACCCCAGTCAGAGGGTGGGAGGTGGACAGGGTGGACAGGGTGAGGGTGGCAACCAGAGCCCCCTCAGCCACAAAAGAGCAGCGCGAGAATCCTACCCACCGAGCAGCGCCGGGGGGGCGGCAACAGAGTAAGGAAGGTAAGTGACCAAAGTAAACGCCAATCGCTACCCTCCAGTCAAGGATCCAAGGGGTGGGGGCCTCACCTGCCAGGTCACAGGGGGGGCAGAGGCCTACCCTTCACAACAGGGCCACCATCGGTTGGGCATCATGGGACACTGCCCAAGGCAACATGGCTGCCATCTGGCATGCTCGGCACAAAGGACATGCTCTATCATGGCCGCCAACAGAGGGAAAAACATGAAGACCGTCCCCATCACAACATGGCCACCACCGGAGGAATCCTACACAGGAGGAGCACCCACGGACGCAACCCGGTCCCAAGTTGGCTGCCAGAGTGCTTAGCCGGAGGACACAGCAGAGCGGCGTGGCCGTACACCAGACACACCATAAGGACCGCTAAACACGGCACAGCCATGGATGCATGCCCGTTCATACAGCCCCTGAGCAACTGAGCCATAGGGCTACAGCGCAATTCAATGCCCAGACGCTGCACACCAGACACCCAGACAACAAACATGGCACGGACACCGAACTCTGAGCGCCGACCATTCGGCATGCAGAAGCCCAGCACACAGCGTGCACCGAGGACAGCCGAAGACCGTCAAGCGCATAACCCTGCAAACGGCAGCCATGAACAAGGCCCGAGCAGCCTGCAGAGATGGAACACCTCACGAGGAGAAGGACGACGCCGCTGAGCCCACAGGTAAAGAGATGAGAGATGCAGAGGAGTTAGCCTCAAAGAGAGCAAGACCAAAGAACATAGCGGTAGGAAGACCCCCAGGGATCAGAGCGAGAGACAACAGAGGGAGCAAGGAGCAAGAGGCCGCAAGCAGCTAAAGAAGGCAAGAACGGGTAAAACAGGATCAAGGCGTACTTAGGGAAGA
The DNA here is from genome assembly GCA_030265035.1 of Desmognathus wrighti. Taxonomy (NCBI): domain Eukaryota; kingdom Metazoa; phylum Chordata; class Amphibia; order Caudata; family Plethodontidae; genus Desmognathus; species Desmognathus wrighti. The sequence goes on from JASBQO010393906.1 coordinate 13,222, forward strand.
GAGAGGGAGACCTTGCCTCACAAGCTCCTCAAGGGTTAAGCTTATTGACAAGCTTAGGGGTACGGAATATACAAAGACCAGGCAGAATCACCCAGAGCTATTCATCAACAACAGAGACAACTAAAACCCACCGCAGGATGCTCCTACCCAGAGCACAAGCCTCCAAACCACCAAACTCTCCACCCAGAGCTCCACAAAGCCTCAAAGCCAGCAGCCCCAGCCTAGCAAATCAACACTTCAGCACCAGAAGCCGAGCAATAACAGAATCCAGGGCTCCGGCCGAGCGTGTACACCACACCCAACTACTCACCACCTGACGACCTATCACACCAGCACCAGCACCAGAGGCTGAATAGCAACAGAATCCAACCAGGGTCATCAGGGTCCGGGCGACCGAGCTACACCCATCACACCATCGAAACCAAGGATAAGGTAAGACCATTTTTCTCCCTCTCAGCACATACACCTAGGGTCGTATATTTCCCGGATAGGCTCTCCTCTCCGAAGGGCACCAGGTAAGCACCATGAAGCCGCAAATGGGGTCATGGGCGCTATACAAATGCTATGATAACATAACATAACACGCATACATTACATAACATAGCACACATAACCACTAAAAATGCATAAAATACATACCTGGCACAGAAAATAGAAGTTTCCTGAAGTAAAAATCATGTAAACAGAAAGAAGCACGATGTCCGGGATCCTCTCTGCACTCTCACCAACAGAAAAAAGTTGCCAGTGGCCGCAAGAGTCTTGGAGAATGCTGTGCTGGGTGAAGATTTGCAGGAAATTCGCAGGGGACTCGGTGCGCTGGAGATGGCGCTGCAAACGCTCCAGCGCCACCTCCAGCACACCGAATCCACCATAAGGAATCTGTCACTGGAGTTTTCAGACTCCCAACGCACCGAATGGCTCCCAGCGCCTCCTTTTCAGGCGATGGGAGCCGCACCGAACGTTATGGAATCGGCCCCATAGATTCCTAGTATCTGCAGTTACGTGCTTAAATTCACTTTACAGTCTTAGGTCTATACACAAAACTAATATAAAGAAATATTATGTATGAAAAAGCTTAAACATTCCGAAAAAAATGCTGACTTTTCCTATCTATGACTTGTCTCAACATTTAGAAAGTGTAGTCTACATTGACACAAGATACCTTATAATAAGTAGCAAGAACCTGATTTAGGTAGTACGCATAGAGGAGCAATGCTACCTACAGCCAGGTAATGGTAAACAGCTCTCAGAGCCTGGACCCACACCTCATCACACATGACATCCTAGACCCCAGAATTTCTTGGAACAATAAACCGTCCCTCTCTGTGAAGTTTCACCTCCTTGCCATGACTCCTTGCTCGACCGGTGAGCAGCTTTTTACGTCTTTTGTTACTAATGCGATTTGGCATAGCATGCAATCTCCCTGTTCAGGAGTTGGTTGCAGAAGCTTCAGAGATGAGTCTGGTGTACGAGAAGTACATTTCTGTCCTTGGAACACAGGACATAAAAATCCAATAAGGAACAAGAACAAAACCTCAATTTAGGAAAGGAACCCCAAGAAGAGCCGCGCAAACACCCGAATCCCAAACCCGAAATAGGCGGACGACGCATCGCGATCGAGGCTTGTAATGGGTATTCCGCTACCTCAAACCAAGACCCAAGCCAGCCACAACACCAAGAGAAAGGGAAATTCGCCACCTCCAGGGAAGAAAGACCGAGGAACACACGCAAACAAGCCGACAAACACCGAGGCAGGAGTAAGAAGAGGGAGGGTTAATCCCCGTAGTACCCAATAACACCATCCCCCCCTCTCTCTCCCACACAGGGACGACACCCAACATCACCAAAGGGACAAAAGAGGAAAGGAAAAGAGAAAAAAGAAGAAGGAAACAAAGAAAGAAAAGAGGAAAAGAGATAGAGACAGAATCAAAAGAGGACCAACCCACCATGGATCCCCTAACACAACCCCCTTCAACTCCTGCTAACAATCGCAGTAAGGGGAGAAAAAGAAGAGATAGGAAAGCAAAAAGCAGATGGGGGGTCCAAGCCAGACACATGGCAACCCCATATCAGAAGGAGCAAACAAAAAACGAACAGCCCGAGGATGTAAAGACGAACCCACAGAGGATAGAAGAGAAGATAGAACCCACAAGAGGGACCACATCAGAAGCCAAAGACCCTAAGG
>JASBQO010404956.1:0-15271 GCA_030265035.1 Desmognathus wrighti
CAAGGCCCCCAGTATACAAGGAATCTAGGTGATTCATGTATGCTGCTATTTATTGCAGCATGTGTGACAGTCTCCAGTCACTGGCCATGCCCTGCTGTCACGATGAAGATAAATATGCCTGTAAACTGCAGTTGGTATGGTATAACTTCAATTTAATTGGCTGATTCTTTCTGACAGCATTATTCTTTCAAAAATCCTGGAACTAGCCAATCAGTTCCAAGTAAGATGACCAGGAGAAAAGAAAATTTGCAACAGGCCTTTCCTCTTTTGCTTATGTATACACACAAGCCAAGATTAATGTTTTCCTCTTTATTTAAGAAACTTGTTTGTAACAAAATGGAGAGTACAACATATAGACAGCTTTTCACAGGCTGTTATGTGGAGCAAAGTAGTGTATGGTGTGACTGTGTCTCTTTAACTGAGAACACTCTTACTCATGCCCAACTCAACATAACCGTACTGGGCGCAACAAGTCCCATAGACCTGTACAATTCACTCAGGCCCTACACAACATCTCTCGAACCACAGTATAAAACATCACACACCCATGAACTGGTTTCTTACCTAATACTGCAAATCTAACTGGGCAGCCTGGCTATAGCACAGAGGTCAGAGTACAAGTGGTTTAATCTATTCACTACTCTCAATCTCAAGGTGGTTTCTTCTACCAGGACTCACTTACCAATCCACTTGTCTAAAACTAGCACACCTAAGCCTGAGGTAAGACAGCGATTAGCAAGCTAGCTCAATCTGCCACCGCCTGGGCTCAAAGCGCTAGAGACCACCAAGGTGGTGACTTAGTGCTATGTAAGAAACAGATAAATGAACATTAACATACAGAAACAGTACTGGTTTTCCACACTTGTTACCGATCCCCCAACAGGGGTTTGCAGATTAGGGGCCTGTGTGCCCAGCATAACTGCATGATTAGAGATTTAGGGAGTTCTTACTATTAACAAGTATTGCCATTGTCACCAGCTTTTGTCAGCTGGTGGCTTGGCTTAGGGAAGCAATGCTCAGTTTTATCATGCAGCCCGGGAGCGGCTACAAAATAAAAAAAAAAACACTGACTGTTGGAGTAGAAAGTTGGGCTCATTAGTATGGCTGGCAATTAGACCAGGCCATTCTTAATATAGCCCTCCATACGTGATCAGCCGTCTAGGATTCCATCTTTCCAGCATTAACCTATTAGCTTTGCTTCAGGTCTGTATCCTTAAAGCGAAGGCTAAATAATCCATTGATTTTATTATGAGTTTGTTTGTCAGGTCTCGCTTATAGCATGCACCTGTGAGGTTTTGAAAGTGGAGGGGGCTAAATGCTTTTGTGTGGGTGGCTTGTGCTCATGCTGTGGGCCCCACAGTCCTCCTTAGGGTGGTGCCAGAGACCTCCCTCGGGAGCCAGGGGAGGGTGAACACCTCCTGGCCCCCTCCCTAACTCAGCCACTACACAAACAGGTATAACACATGCCACAAAAGTGCATGTTGATGCACACAGACAACAATTATAACGGGTTGTTTGTTACTCCGGTTTCATAATCAACCCTCAACAGAATCCCATACATGGTAGGTTGGTTTGCCCATGAAATCCAAAATCTTTTTGAAGGATAGTCTTCAAATACACCTCCATTACAGAACACATAGTAAACATATGGACCTTATCTGCTGGAGCATGGTGCCATGTAGGCCATTCCCAATAGCCAGTTAATCTCTCCTGAACATTCGTAGGGGAGTATAACATGGTCTTATATTGCTGGACCGTAATATAGTGAGAATGAATGCTTTGTACATTAAATTACAGGATTGGGTTAAATTTCTTTTGAGATTTCTACCCACCTCATTTTTCCATTTAACAAGGATAACCTCTACGTCATCCATCATACCCTCCTGTATCCATTTACAGCTGTTTCTAATCGATATGTTATCGGGGAGCAAGAATTCATTCATGACCTGTTGATGGGATGTCTCATGGATTGATACTGTACACAAATAGGTCTGAAGTTGAAGATAAAAAAAGACGTGGAGAATAGAATATAGATTTTGTTGTTCAGCAAAAGAATATACACACTTATTTTTATTATATGTGTCTTATCGCCCAGATACTGACAGATTCCCAGCTACGGCCATTGAATGTTTGAAAATAATATTTCTTGAGGACATATTTGAAATAGAAGAATTGAAAGGGTTTTGGTGTACACAATATAATTCAGGCAGGATTTCTGCTGCATTTAACTCTTATTGTTGACATAATCATGGAGGGTGCACCACCATCCCCGTTGCAGATAATGTGCGAGGCACACCCAGAAGACAAGAAAAAGCTAGAGAAATATAGTAATAACTGGACAAAGGCCATCAAACAGTTAACCATTTCCTGGCCGGTAGGAGGTTCTCTGGTATCATTCCACATAAATCACCTACACACGTTCCTGCAGACGGCCTTAAAAGGGAAAAAGCTAGGAAAGCAAATGCGTATTCTAGAACTCTGGAGAAAGCATGAGACATTGGGCCCTTGGCCCATGAAGGGTGAGGGACAGGGTGAAGGATTAACCCCATCATGCCCACCTGCTTACGCAAGGGAGGACATAGGGGCAAAGGCGATACAACTCCCGTTAAGGAAGAGAGATCCCCCCGCGGATGGGTACAAAGATCCTCCAGCAGTAGCAAAATGGAGAAAGGAAAAAGTCAAGGGAGGAGAGCTAAGAGAAATTTTGGAGACAAGGAGGAGAGATGGTAGGGAGACAGATGATGAAGAGGGACAAAGCATGTTGAAAGAAGGTTGGACGCGAGGTGAAGCATTGATAAAGCTGTCTCAGGTGCCTGCCACTTATGCAGACCTGAGAATGGCGCTGGCTGAGATTGAGGGAGAAGGAAGACAGGAGAAGGAAAGGCTGCAGGAATTGCAGCACTTAGATGAGTATGTAAATAAAATACAGAATTTAGAAGAAGAGAACACAGGGCTGGCACGCAACAGCAGGGACAAGCATGAAGAACTGCAGGAGATGAGAGACGCAGTGAAGGAGATGAAGGGAAGAGAACGGGAGTTAAAAATAGAACTAGAGGTATTGTCTAAAAAATTGTGGGAAAAAGAACGGAGTGTTACCCCTTCCCGGAGTATGGGAGGAGATTCAGGCTCTGATGGAGAGGAGGGGGGAAATTTAGAAAACCACGACAGGCCCAAACGTAAAACAAAGCAACCTGATAGACTGATTGAGCAGATGGTGGTAGTAGGAACCACCAAGGGGAAGCGCCTTAAATCTGGGAATGATTTGACACCAAAACAGATAGTATCACAAAAGGCAGGGGATTACTATTGCAATCCATACTGTGATAACTTAGCAGGATGGACGGAGGGCATCGGGTATGAACCCGTCTGGCCCCGGGAAGGCTCTTTTGGGAAAAAAGAGAATGAGGTAGCAGTAAGCTGTATTAAAGACGGCTTTGGGGACCCGGATTGGGATTACCCCTATATGGCAGAATGTTTGGAAATCTGGCAATCGTTTGTGGTGGGCAACAAGCCGAGGCAGTTACCCCTGGTATATGTAAATGGAGGAGGGGCAGGTATGCCAAATAGGCGAAGGTATATCGCCTGGCCACACATGGACAGGGAGGTGTTGAAAAGGGCGTTGCCACCAGTAACAGATGGGGCCACAAATTGGATCAGCAAATTTGAAAGACACACCTCAGGTACTTCCTTGGCGATAGGTGATATAAAGAGTCTTCTAAGCTCTATAATTGGGGATAAAACAGATCAGGTGTTTGCTAAAGCAGGATTGCCTGAAGTCACATTGACACAGGATGCGTACGACGGTTCTGTATTTAACAATTGTAGGACTAAAGTCTGGGAAGCATTGAGAGAGATTTATCCAGATAAGCATGACATTAGCGCTCTCATGAATGCATGCATGAGGGATGACGAGGACCCAGCAGATTACATCACCCGAATGCAGGAGAAGTGGAAAGCAGAGGTGGGGCAGGCATGGGATGCCGTGGGAAGTTCCTCTGTTTTGTTTTACCATGCGGTCAAACGAGGCCTTCCTGCCCTGGTACAGAAAAAATTGGATGAAGTAGTGGGGTTAGACGCTAGACCATGGAATGAGATCCAGGCCCACATTATCCATTATTACAGAACTCTGAAAACCGCAGAAAAAGACAAGAAGGAGGCCAAGCTCAAGACAGAAACTAAATTACTGCAAAAGCAATTGGCAGCAGTGGGAACAGCAATAGTGACTGCTCAGCCAGGCATAGGAGACCCTAAAATAACGCACGACGCTGAGCAGAACGCAGGGGTGCAGGGAAATTCTGGGGGTCAGTGGAGAGAGCGGCAAGGAAAGGGATATGGTGGCAACGACAGAAATGGTAGAAACCAGAATAATGGAGGAAAAGGAGCCATACAATGTTGGTTCTGCGGGAAAATGGGACACTTCTCAAGGGAATGCAGAACCAGGATATATCAGGAAAGGCAAAGGGGGACACCAAGACCCATGGGGTGGCAAAGAACAGGAGCAGGGCCCTCAGGGTGGTCGCAGGCAAACCCAAATCAGCAAACCCGAGGAGGGGAATGGCAAAAACGGGAGCAATCAAAAGGGCCTTCCAGGATGCAGTGGGTGCAGATACCAGAGGGTATGCCACCACCATGGGGGGCGGAGGAAGATTACTACTAGGGATGCCTTGGAAAGACCTTGTCGTGTCCTGTAATTGCCACCACCAAAAACATGGAACGGGAACCACATGTTCTGGTGACGGTAAACGGACAAGTGTTATCCTTTCTGTTGGATACGGGTGCCACATACTCGTGTGTAAGGGAAGGGAATTTCCCAATATCTGAAGACACTTTGGAGACACAAGGCTTTTCAGGACAAACACAGCAGGTTCCATTTACGTACCCAGTGGATGTAAAAATAGGAGACATCACGGTAAATACACCTATACTTTACTCCCCCACGGCACCGGTAAATTTACTGGGAAGAGATCTACTAGGAAAATTAAATATAACCTTGACGTGCACGCCCGCGGGGATGGTTTGCGAGACACCTGGAATCTATTATTTACATACCAAAATACCCAGAGGAGATACAGAGTGGGTGGGGGTACTGTTGCAACCAGACATTATACAAATGTTATACGCAGGCTGGAAAGAAATGCTGCAGAAATGCACGGAGCATTTGCTTACCTTTACACGAAATCCAGCCGAGGTGCTCTTTATCCCACTGATACACTTTGAACGCTCGAGAGAGGCAGGCGAGCTCTGTCCATTACTCATTAACTCTCTGCAGGTGACTAAACAATTCGCAGCACTGCAAGCGTTAGACATGGAAAATGTCCCGTGGGTGGCCGTGGTACAGATGGACCCCTCGGTTAAGCTGAGCCAGATTGAACAGATGGCTTTGTTTAACTTTGAGGAGTGGACAGATGACACAGAGATAAATCGGGACAGGGGGGAAATGAGAGTCCCGATGACAATACCCTGTGTAGTACGGCTCCAGTACCGTGGATGCCCAGTGAGGATGCAGGTAAACAAACCAAAAATGGGCTCGGATGATCCCATTTTAGAAACAGTCCCGGCACATTTGTGGACAAGTGGAAAGGATGAAGCAGGACTGCTGAAAAGCATAGATCCTGTAAAAATCACACTGAAGCCAGGGGCTATTCTACCAAGAATTAGGCAATACCCCATGTCAAAGGAAGCAGAAGAAGGAATAGCGCCCACTATTGAGAAACTAGTGGAACAGGGAATTTTGTATGAAACTATCTCACCCTGTAACACCCCTATATTTCCGGTAAAAAAAGCTGAGAGCGGGGCTTGGAGGATGGTGCAGGATTTGAGACCGATAAACAAGATAGTGCAGGCAGAGGTACCCATAGTGCCGAATCCATCCACCATCTTGTCCAACATACCCCCTGAAGCAATGTGGTACAGTGTAGTGGATCTTAGTAATGCCTTCTTCTCCGTGCCCCTCGCAGAGGAGAGTAGATACTTATTCGCATTTCAATATAAAGGAAAAACTCTCACATATTCAAGAATCCCAATGGGGTACTGTGAGTCCCCCAGTATCTTTAACAGAGTGTTGCAGGCAGACTTGGCAAACATAGATATCGAAAGCACCCTGATACAGTATGTTGATGACCTTTTGTTGTGTGCCACAAATGAAGACAAATGTAAACAAGACACAGTTACACTGTTACAGACCCTGGCAGAAAAGGGACATAAAGTAAACAGGAAGAAATTGCAATTCTGTCTACCTGAGGTAGTGTACCTAGGGCAACTAATTTCAGGAAATGGAAGGGCACTGACAGGAGAAAGAATTGAGGCTATTCGTGACATACCCCCACCTAGAACAATGAAGGAGTTACAGAAATTTCTAGGGCTTTGCAATTTTTGTAGACTGTGGGTGTTGGATTATGCAACTATTGTACGACCACTTCTGACATTACTAAAAGCTGGAGAAGTAAAGAGGGCACTCCCCTGGGATGAGGAGGCGGAAAAAGCTTTTGCTACACTGAAGGAAGCCATAAGCAGGGCACCAGTGTTAGCTCTGCCAAACTATGATGAAATGTTTTATCTGTTCTCATACTGTAATGGTCACACCATGTCAGCAGTCCTAACGCAGAAAACCTCATTGGGGCACAAACCCTTGGGCTTTTACAGTAGTGCGTTAGATCAGGTACTAAAAGGAACTTTTCCTTGTGAGCAATCTCTAGCTGCTGCAGCTTTCGCGGTAGAAAAATCTGCCTCCATTGTACTAGGGCAACCAGTCACCTTATATGTAGAACATGCAGTACATGCCATCTTTGAGAAAGCAAAAGGAACCATAACCCCTCAGAGATCTTCAGCCTATGAGATCATACTGTCAGCACCAAATATTGTGATTGTGCGGTGCCACAATGTAAATCCAGCTACCTTCATTGCCACTCCTGTGTCACCCACAGATTATTTGCATGATTGTGGCACATATTTGCCACCTCTTGAAGATGCACCAATCATTTCTGAGAATCCCCTAGCGGAGGGAGATGTGGTATACATTGATGGCTCATCATATATTGATCAAGAGACAGGTATCAGACATACAGGAGCAGCAGCAATAAGAACCACACCAGAAGGGTATGAGGTCCTAGGAAAATGGCCTCTACCAGCGCATGTGTCAGCACAAGGAGCAGAGCTCAGTGCATTACTATATACCTTGCATGAGTACAAAGATGAGGATGTTACAATATACACAGATTCAGCTTATGTTGCATCTACTGTACATTCTGGGATCCACAGATGGACCAGGCGAGGATATGTTAAGGCAGATGGCTCACCAGTGATACACAAAAAATTACTGAAACAATTGGTGGATGCACTAAAATTACCATCTTCATTAGCAGTAGTGAAATGCGCGGCACACACAGGGAAAAGTGATGCAGTCTCAAAAGGGAATGAATTGGCAGATCAAGTGGCAAAAGAGGCAGCCAGTGAACCTTTTGTAAAACTCCCAACCTTAGTAGCAGTCAGTACTAGGGCAATGCAAAAAAAGGCAGCAGAACTAGAAACTAGAGAGGAAGAACCGATATTGAAAAAGGGAAGGGAAAATGAACAACCAGTGGAGTTAGTTGCAAATGAGGGAAAACCTACCCTGTATTCAGAATGGTCCTTAGCAGCAGTCCTAGATTTGCAACACCAGGCACCCCTCGCTGAGAAGGAGGTTTGGGTGCAGCGAGGGGGGTCGCAGGATTTACATGACGGATTGTGGAGACATGACAAATCAGGGAAAGTGATAATGCCAAATGGGCTGTTAGACTTGGCACTGACACAATTGCATTTACCAGCCCACACATCAAAAGATACTATGGTATCCGAATTGACAGACAACTGGTACATACCAGATGTGGCCCAGAGAGTTCTCATGTACCTCCACAACTGTTTAGTGTGTCAACAGTTCTTGCCAGCACCCACATACAAAACAGTACGGCATACCATTCCAAAAGCAACTGGGCCTTTTGCCCAATTACACATTGACTTCTGTGATATGCTGGAGAGACACCAGAGGTATAGATATTTACTCGTAGTGGTATGCCCCTACTGTAGATGGGTGGAAGCCGCACCGTGTATTCACCCTGACAGTAAAACCACAGCCAGATTTTTGGTAAGGGAGGTGTTCTCGAGATTTGGCCTACCAGTAAGTCTTCATTCCGACAATGGTGCTTCGTTCAGTTGTGAGGTCATGCGGCACGTGTGTAACATGTTACATATAACACACAAGTTGGTCTCAGTGTACCGACCCCAATCAAATGGGGTGGTTGAAAGAATGAATGGAGTATTGAAATCCAGGTTGGCAAAACTCTGTGCAACAACAGGAAGATCATGGGTGGAATGTCTTCCCCTGGCACTCTTTTACCTCAGAAATCAAAAGGGGGCGGGGCATCATTTGACTCCCCATGAGATACTAACAGGCAGGCCCTTGGTCATGGCTCATACTTCCAGACGAGTGACACATGATGCAGGAACGACCAGAGAGGTCTTGGGAGATGAATTGGCTACTTATGTCACTGAATTGTCAAAAGCGGTTCATTTTGTCTCTCGCCTGGTCACACGGCCGTGTGACATCTCTGACCTCTCAAAGCCTCTATTACAGGTAAAACCAGGAGACTGGGTGTTCATAAGAAAATTCCGCCGGACATGGAAGGAAGCAAGGTTCGAGGGACCCTTCGAAGTGGTACTGAGCACGCCCACGGCGGTGAAGGTCAAGGGCAGGAACCCCTGGATCCACCTCAGGGACTGCAAAGCTGCCTACACCTGAGCATCCATGGCTTCGTTCCGAAGAATGAAGCAGCTCTTCAGAATTATTTTAGTTTCATTACAGATACTCAGTTATATATCGTACTATCTATAGCAATAGTGATTCCACTTGTGATTCTTGGTGTTTTCTATGCATTTGCTCTCTCTCCCTATGATTCTCCTTACCACATGTTCAGAGCAGGAAGGTCCATTGAGGACCCAGATGACCGCGATCTTATAATTAATTCTGCTATGGATATTAGTGTATACCTAAGAAATCATGAACTCGCAGTTAATAATATGTGGTACAGACATATGACTGAAGTAGCAAGGGTTCAGACAAACCAGTCTTGTTATTTGTGTAGTCTAATGTCTCATGCAGTTGAGCAACAAACCTTGTATATTCCAGAACCATTTGATGAAATGACTTCTCTCTGCTTACCGCATCTGGCCCAGTGTAAATTAGAAGGCAGAATAAGTTTATTCAAACCCCATATCAGTAATATGGTAGTAAGTAAAAGAACCTGGGAGAAGGGATCAGTGCTAGCACCTACCCAGGGGTTTGGGGGACCTGCTATACCAATATCAGAACTCACGAATCTACTTTGTAGGGGTATGGAGAAAGAGCCTGAAAGTGCATGTGAGGTACGTCCAGTCATGATAATGGATGCAGTAGTAAGTGCAGGAAACCTGGGAACTGACTCCTTAACTGCAAGATTATTTTGCCCTGACAATATAGTAGTTGAGGGAGGGGAAGAAGCACGCACCAAGGCCAAGGTATGGGCAGGAAAGAACACATCTGTAGAAGCCAGTGCAGCAGACGAAGATCCACATAAGGCAGACTCTGATATAATCCTAAGAGGACAGATTGTAAATGAGACTTGTGAACAGATATGGGCAGGACACGTGAATTCCCTACTACATGTATTGCGGGTACCAGACCCAGTGAGAGTAAAAAAAATTGGAAATTATCCTGTGTGTTATCGCAATTTTGGAACACGATATGTAGGGAAAAATAGCAAGTGTATTAAAACCATTTCTGTTCCTTCTCTCTCAAAGGGTACTTCCGTCCTCATGGACCGCTTCTGGGTATGCGGTGGTCTAGCCTATTACGCCCTACCAGAGAGTTGGGATGGTGTCTGTGCCCCAGCCAGAATCCAGCTTCCAATCTTCTTGGCACCTGTTACCTCACTGACCGCAGTCCTGGAGAGTTCAAATGCCATGAAAGTGAAGGAGCCCTCCCACGGGAACCGAAGTAAGAGGTCGTCCACGTTTGCCAACTATTTCGATGTTGCATCAGAGGTGCCAGATGACATGCGAATCTGGGATGCGGCCTGGACTGACGTCGTCTCTTTCTTTGTGCCATGGCTACAGTCTGCCTCCACAGCAGAGTGGTTGCAGAGAACTCGCTTTGAACTGATGACATTCATAAACAATACCGAGGAAGCTTTAAATGCTGTCAGTGAGGAACTAAGGAGCATGCGCCTAATGGTGCTCCAGAACCGGTACGTTCTCGATCAAATGACCGCGAGCGAGGGAGGGGTCTGTGAGAAAATCGGGGAGTCATGTTGCACGTTCATCCCCGCAAATGATGACATTGACAATGGAACCTTGACTAAAGCAATAAAACATCTCCGAACTTTGCAAAAGAAGATGTACACAGAAGCAGGAACCACAGACGATCCGTGGTCTGCTTGGACTTTCCATCTTCCCAGTTGGTTCCAAGCCTTGATGCATATACTGTTACCCTTCCTACTAGCGGTCCTCATCCTGTATTGCTTGGTGAAAATGTGTCTTGCGGCCGGTAAAAAAGCCGCCTCCCGAGTAATGACTGTCACCACGGTGCCAAGAAATGTAAATTTGGAGCTGGAACGGCTGATGTATTTAGGGGAACGAGGGTATTTAGCATAGGGAAAAGAGTAGGATGTCATCACCAAAAGAAAAAATGACATCAGAGAAAAAGAAAATGCTAAACAAATTTGCTTGTATCAAATTTAGGGGGGAAATGTAGTAGAAATTAAATTAGTAAGTTCCTGATGTTAGAAATAGTGTAAAATAATAGGAAATGTTTAGGCCCAGAGTGAAAGTTTTAGGCCCACAGCGAGGGAAAAAAAGACAGTATGCCACGTAGACAGAAGTCATGAGAAAGGGAACAGGTGGGGACGTGGAAGAAAAATAAAGGCCAAAGTCCTCCCCAGAGCTGAAAAGCACACAGATAACCGCTTACAGATAAGATAGCAAGGTACAAAAATATTGATCTAGTAGCAGGGGGGAGGGGGCCGAGAATAAGAGCAGCAATCCTCTGGAAAAACACTGACCGCATGATGTAACTAGAGAGCGGTTAAGCAACAAAGGCCTGGAAACTCAAAGTATAATAATTTTATACAAAGTATCAAGTTGAATTATATGAATGCAGATGGTATACAAAATACAAGGGACATGTTAAAAGCATAAGTAGATTAGATTAAATGTATGTAAAGAATCAGACGAACTGAATAAAGATGAGACCAAGTCTGATTCTGTAGAGATAGAAATAAGAATGATAAGTTTATGTAATTCATTAGGAAATGTGATATCTACAATAAGAATATATATGTAATACCATATGAATACAACAGGAATATATTTGATTGCATTATATCAAAGCCACATTCTTTTACAGGAAATGTACTGCATTTAACGTTGAATTCATTTTTACGTGTAAAGGCAATTTATATAACATGACAAATGATGATTAGTTATTATTGGCGACGGATCAAGCAACTCAGCAGTACATCGTGACCTTATGAAACTGTCATAAATCACTTGTTTGTGCGTCATACAGCCTCCCCCTACGTGGACGAATCAGGGGAGAGGAACAGGCTCATACGAGCTCACACAACTGTTTTTGTGCCAATTAATATTGTATATAAAGATGATTTCTGTACCAATGAATTCAGAGCCTCCTGGAGCATGCATCTGCGCATGCTGCTACAGGACAACTCTCCAGCGCTGAAAGAGTAAATCATTGACAAACCATTCATGCGTTCTCTCTTTCTTTAATTCTAGTACATTTTGGTGTTTCCGCCCGGTCTGGTGAGAAAAATTGGATGACATCTCTGGAGCTCGGACCGCACCTGCCTTGGGACCCCCCGGAAGAGGACCAGCACTGCCCAGGTGCCCTGAGCGGTTCTATCAAAAGTGCACTGATGGTACAGGAAGCCGGCTTTTCAACAAGCAACAATTCCTGAGAACGCTCCGGGTGAATCAGGGAGTGAGCTGAGAGCGGGAGCAGATACCAGAGCGGGCTGCGGTCTGAGGCGACAGAGAGGTAAGAGAGAAACGTGTGATGAGGTGCCAATGTTTGCTCTTGTTACTCTTGTTTTAAATAAGGGAAATTGAGCCACAGAGCTACACGTATAGATAAAAGGTTAAGCCACAGAGCGATGAAAGCATGCTAAAGGGTTAAAAGTGGCAGGAAGACGTTCCTGCACTGGGTTAGTGAAGCCCCTCATGTTGCCACCAAGTTAGGGTGGCCGCAGGAGGGAGTGATCATTGACAACAAGGTGTAGTCCACGATATAACCGAGTGTTGACCGAGTGTAAGGGCCAACTCCAGAAGAACAAGCCAGGCAGGGTCTTGTTGTCTTTGCGCACCCAACAGGGGGTCCGCAGCTCACCAATAGGGTGACCACAGAGTCTATTTTATTTTAGGTAAGCCAACCCCGAGAGGAGGGAGGGCTTAGAGCAAAACACAAAAATAAGAAAAGACAAAAATAATGCAGTAATAAATGTGTTGTGACTGAACTGAATGTTGTGTTACTATGCAAAGAATCCATTGGTGGGAAAGGGTACGTGATAATTTGTATTTCACACATGACAGTAATGCAGTAAAACAGGAACTGATTAGACGCACGGTGTTTAGTGGTTTAGAGGTTTTGGATGCAATTCCTCGTGCTTCTGAGATAAACCCATCAGATTGTATGAACACGATCATTGCATGTATACCTTGGCACGCCTTGTTAAATGATTTACCAGTAGAACAGAAAAAACGAGGCACACGGTTACCACGAAACATTAACATTTTTTACAATTGTCCCGAGAGAGTTCCTTGTTGGGCCTCTGTACTTCCGATAGAAAGTGACATTGAATTAAAACCCACCCCCTGGACAAAACACTGGTTCTTGCACCTAGGTAAGCCATTCACCGTACGCACCATTGAAGGTTTAAAAATAATATTTCATGAGGACATATTTGATATAGAAGAATTGAAAGGGTTTTGGTGCACACAATACAATTCAGGCAGGATTTCCGCTGCATTCAACTCTTATTGTTGACATAATTATGGAAGGTGCACCACCGTCCCCGTTGCAGATAATGTGCGAGGCACACCCAGAAGACAAGAAAAAACTAGAGAAATATAGTAATAATTGGACAAAGGCCACCAAACAGTTAACCATTTCTTGGCCAGTAGGAGGTTCTCTGGTATCATTCCACATAAATCACCTACACACCTTCCTGCAGACGGCCTTAAAAGGGAAAAAGCTAGGAAAGCAAATGCGCATTCTAGAACTCTGGAGAAAGCATGAGACATTGGGCCCTTGGCCCATGAAGGGTGAGGGACAGGGTGAAGGATTAACCCCATCATGCCCACCTGCTTACGCAAGGGAGGACATAGGGGCAAAGGCGATACAACTCCCGTTAAGGAAGAGAGATCCCCCCGCGGATGGGTACAAAGATCCTCCAGCAGTAGCAAAATGGAGAAAGGAAAAAGTCAAGGGAGGAGAGCTAAGAGAAATTTTGGAGACAAATAGGAGATATGGTAGGGAGACAGATGATGAAGAGGGACAAAGCATGTTAAAAGAAGGTTGGACGCGAGGTGAAGCATTGATAAAATTGACTCAGGTACCTGCCACTTATGCAGACTTGAGAATGACGCTGGCTGAGATTGAGGGGGAAGGGAAGAGAGAGAGTGAAAGGCTGCAGGAATTACAGCACCTAGATGAATATGTAACTAAAATACAGGATTTAGAAGAAGAAAAAACAGGGCTGGAGCGCAGCAGCAGGGACAGACATGAAGAACTGCGAGAGATGAGAGACGCAGTGAAAGAGATGAAAGGAAGAGAACGGGAATTAAAAATAGAGCTGGAGATATTGTCTAAGAGATTGTGGGAAAAAGGAAAAAAATGCTACCCCTTCTCAGAGTATAGGAGAAAACTCAGGTTCTGATGGAGAGGGGGGAGAGGATTTAGACAGCCCCAACGGAAGGCCCAACCGACAGATAAAGCAACTTGATAGACTCATTGACAACATGGCGGTAGTAGGAACCACCACGGGGAAACGCCCTAAATCTGGAAACGATTTGACACCAAAACAGATCGTATCAGCAAAGGCAGGGGATTACTATTGTTATCCATACTGTGATAACTTAGCAGGATGGACGGAGGGTATCGGGTATGTACCTGTCTGGCCTAGGGAAGGATCTTTTGGGAAGAGTGAAAATAAGGTAGCAGTAAGCTGTATTAGAGATGGATTTGGAGACCCGACTTGGGATTACCCGTATATGGCAGAATGTTTGGGGGTCTGGGAAACTTTTGTGGTAGGCAACAAGCCAAGGCAGTTACCCCTAGTATATGTAAATGGAGGAGGGGCAGGTATGCCAAATAGGCGAAGGTATATCGCGTGGCCGCACATGGACAGGGAAGTGTTGAAAAGAGCTTTGCCACCAGTGACATATGGGGCCACAAATTGGATCAGTAAATTTGAAAGACACACCTCAGGTACATCCCTGGCGATAGGTGATGTCAAAAGTCTTCTAAGCTCTATAATTGGGGATAAAACAGATCAGGTGTTCGCTAAAGCAGGATTACCTGAAGTCACATTGACACAGGATGCATATGATGGGTCTGTGTTTAATAATTGTAGGACTAAAATCTGGGAGGCATTGAGGGAGATTTATCCAGATAAGCATGACATAAGCTCTCTCATGAATGCATGCATGCGGGAGGACGAGGACCCAGCAGATTACATCACCCGAATGCAGGAGAAATGGAAGGCAGAGGTGGGGCAGGCATGGGATGCTGTAGGAAGCTCCTCTGTTCTATTTTATCACGCAGTCAAACGGGGCCTTCCTGCCCTGGTGCAGAAAAGATTGGATGAAGTAGTAGGATTAGACGCCAGACCATGGAATGAGATCCAGGCACACATTGTCCATTACTATAGAACCCTGAAAACCGCAGAACGGGACAAAAAGGAGGCAAAGCTCAAGACAGAAACTAAATTATTGCAAAAACAATTGGCAGCAGTAGAAGCAGCAATAGTGACTGCTCAGCCAGGAATAGGAGACCCCAAAGTCACGCACGAAGCCGAACAAAATGCAGGGGTACAGGGAAATTCTGGGGCTCAGTGGAAAGAACGGCAAGAAAAGGGATACGGTGACAATGACGGAAATGGTAGGAATCAGAATAATGGAGGGAAAGGGGCCATGCAATGTTGGTATTGCGGGAAAATGGGTCACTTCGCAAGGGAATGTAGAACCAGAA
>JASBQO010416009.1:0-14896 GCA_030265035.1 Desmognathus wrighti
CCTATGGTTCTAGGAGCTGGTCGTAATATCTCGGCCAAAGAAAGGAATAGGCGGAGGGATAACAACCTCTGCCTATATTGTGGCAAGGAGGGCCATCTTGTGGCCCATTGCCCGGTGAAGCCCCGGACAGCAAAAGACCTCGGCATTGTAGGCCAGGGGGCCCTCAACGAATGATAATTGATCAAGGAGGAGTAAGGTGGCCGCCAAATTGCCTGTGTCATGGATACTGTCCAACTGGATTTTGAGATACAGTAGGCCAGTCTCTGAAACCCTGATTGGCTGGTGCCAGGAAGATGGTGCTGCTCAAGTTGACCGTGGATTTTCAGATAAGCTGCTGTGTCCAGGGTCTTGAGCAGGAAGATGACGTTGGTTATAAGACAGTAGTTAGTGAGAAAGGTGGGGTTGAGAGTGGGTTTTTTTTCAAAAAGGGGTGATCCAGGTTCTTTGTTTATTGTGGGGACTGCAGAGGTAGAGAAGTAGGCATTAATACATTTTGTGATCAATGCGATAAAATATTGAGCACTTCCCTTGATGAAGGGTGAGGGACAGTCATCTTCTTTGCAGGGAGATGACTTAAGACTTAATAATAATGGATGCGTCTTCATGTTCTACAAGGGCTCTGAATTTGAAGGGAGTAATTTGAAAGAAGAGTGTCTTTGTTTGGTTTCAAGGTTTTCTCTTGGAAGAGGGCTGTTACCTCCTCTCCAGCTGTGCAATCCAGCAGGCAATAGAAGATGGGCACCAGCGCAGAAGCTATGTGGAAGGCAGGAGCTACTTGCAAGAGGACAAGTTCATGAGTGAGGCAAGGATCTTGGAGGAAGGGTGTGCAGGCCTAGTTATGAGCTGTCACACGCTGGCAGGGGTTCAAGGGTCATGAGTTAGGCTCTAATGGTTCACATTAGTCATGTTCAAATGAGTGGGTTTACTAGCTATAGCGGCTCCTCACCTTCTCTGTGAGGGGACCTGTGGCGCAGAAACACTGTGAAGAGCAAGGCAGTTAGTTGTGGAAGGAGCTCTTGAGCGGAAGACAGCTGTTTCCAAACAGGGTGTTGAGAGTGGATGTTTTTCCAGGTGTGGTCTTGGGTGTACGGATAGGCTTTCAAGGCATGCTGATGAGGTGGGCTTGGCAGAAACTGGTCAGGTCCATTTCACAACGCCAACCAACAATAACACCGAAAGTTCGTTTTTTGTTTTGTTTAAAAAAAAAATGTTTTTTAATTAAAGCAGTCATCATGGTGCTTGGGGGCTTCGGCCCCTCCGCTCCGCCCGTTTTAATTAAAAAAAAACTCCAGGTCCACATGGACACTGGAAAAAAAAAAACGAAATAAAAACCAAACTTTCGGTTTTATTGCCGGTCAGCATGGCGCCGTTGGCGTAAGTGTCATAAGCGATTGTGAAGATGGCAGACAATGGTCAATCAGGCTCAGCAGAGCTTGCACGTTCCAGAAGATGCTCGCAACAGATGTAAGTAGGAGCCTGCTCTAGCAGCAAGTTTGACATGCCCCAAGTATGTCTGAGAAATGTGAAGAGGAAGAAAGGAGCAGGAAGGGCAGAGAAGAATAGAGGAGAGTAGAGGTGAGACAATGATAAGGTTAGGGAGGATAATGGGGTGTAACAGCTAGTCAGAGGGACATGAACCATATGCACAGATGACTCCAACAGGGATCTTTTCTTTGCTCACCTTTGTTCTTCCATTCTATCTGTAGCTTTTATGTTGTCATATGCAAAACTATAAGGAAAATAAAGGAGAAAGGCATGTGTTAGCATGTTATGCGATCAGTGTATAACACCAAAACGGTGCCAGGAGCACAGATCCCTTCTAGAGGGTGTAAGGATCCCAAATCATATGGACAGTCAGTATAAAGATTTGCAGGGGCATAGACAGATACACTGAGAAACCAGGGTACTATGGACAGAGAGTATGATGTGCTTAAATCACAGACAGTGTGAAAAGCTTGGGCCACATAAACTCATGAGATAGACAGTCCACATAAACATGCATTGTGATCAGTCTTCAAAATATGTTCATGAAAAGTGTCCTTCAGGAAAGCATTACCAGATACATAGTTCCTGAGGAAAACAAAGTCGGCAAAGTAGAAATTTAATGTCACACATCTCTTAATTATGAGAAACTGGGAAATATTTGTAACTGCAGACAACTTTATGATTTGACAATTTTTGTGAAATGCAATTTATGCTTACCCTTTACAGGCAGAAGGAGCAACATAGGGCACATGGTATGAGTGATACGAATGAGACATAGAACAAAAAGCCAGCAAAGGTGTGCCCTGAGGTCTATGGGCGTGTGGCACGTTAATACAGTCATAAAAGTAAAGTAAAGCTGTTGGTGCATATCCGCAGATAGAGCTTGAGGAGCCTAGGTCACGTTGCATGGAATAGTATACATTTTCAGTATGATGAACTTTCACAATATTAGTGTGAGGGAGTATGACGTATCTAGAAAGTGTGAGGGATTTTATGCACATTAAAAGAGAGTGGCATAAGGTTTGGACATGGATAGACAGCCTGTATGCACAGAATAAATAGTTTGGATCACATGGGAAAGTTGTGTTAGGAGCTTGAGGCACATGAACAGACCACGTGAGGAGGTTGAGGTAAATAGAGCTTGAGGAACACTGAAAGATCATCTGGCGAGGTTGAAACATATGATCAGATCATTTGAGAGCTTGGACAATATGCCTAAGCAGCTAAAGAAATTTTGTGCATTGACAGATTGGCTGAGGAGTTGAAGGCAGATAAACTAACTGTGGAAGGACTGTGGAGTGTGATGAAGTCACTACGTTACCAATAATACCAACCCTCAGCCCACTTCCAAACTTTCCCTATATTCTTTGCATACATGTTCATCCCCTAGGCTGAGAAAAAAATCATGCAGCAAGCGAGACAAACTTTGAGCTGCCGGAAACTACAAAAACCAGCATGCAAGTAGGCCTATCTTGGAAGATCCAGACTGAATAAGGTTGGAAATGTTCATTGGTTTCACCCTGTAGGGGAAAGGTGGAGAACCGGAGTAA
The DNA here is from genome assembly GCA_030265035.1 of Desmognathus wrighti. NCBI lineage: Eukaryota > Metazoa > Chordata > Amphibia > Caudata > Plethodontidae > Desmognathus > Desmognathus wrighti. Next base: position 3,036 of record JASBQO010416009.1, read on the forward strand.
TGCAAACCCTGAGAGAGAGACCTCTATGCAAAGACATCTAAATCAGGAAGTGAATAGCTATTGTCTGCTCAGTGGGGTAGCCAGATCCAACCTGCCTAGCAGAGAGCCTGGGTCCATGAAAGTACCCTGAGAGAATAGCAGTGCAACAGAATGGCAGTGCAGCGAGGGGAATGAGAGACATTCTTGCCAAACAGGGCATAAATGCTGTATCCACAGAAGTCCGAGTGTGAAAGGGAAAACAGTACACTGGGTTCCAACACTAATAGACAGGCAAAGATCAGAGTTGAAAGTTCAAGGATGCATACCTGCTAAAGCTAGAAGAAAGGACTTGAGAAGAGCTAAGTGAACATCATCAAGATAGGGTGCATAACCACAAGATTCTCCCACCAGAACCTGAGCAGCATACCCACAAACAGAGAAAGGAAGATTCCCTCATTCTTTAAGAGACCAGGTTATCCCACTCTTCAAAGAGAGGCCTTAATGGACCAGAGATCTGCTGCTACACTATTCAGCTGTATCCATCCTTTATATGTACATACATACATACATAACTTGTTTAAAGTGCGTCTCACCCATAGGCCTCGGCGCACCCTTTCGACAGCAAAATCAGCATCATGTGTCAAACCGGTATGGGAGTGCAGGATCCAAACAAATAGGATTAAAGGACAGGATGAGGGTTCAGGTAATGCCCGAGAAAAGAAAGGACTTTAGACCCTTCCGGAAGAGCTCCAAGGAATCGTTGTTCTTTAATTTGTTTGGAAGCTGATTCCAGATTAGGGGGGCCTGAGCAGAAAAAGCCCTGCCGCCAAAGGTAGCCAGCTTGTAGTGAGGAGGAGAAAGCCAGTAGATCTCAAGATCCTGCCGGGATTGTGGGTTTTTACAGTATCAGCAAGGTAGGTTGGAGCATCATTATGCAGGCATTTATAGGTTAATGTACTAATCTTGTGCTTAATTCTTTGCCTCACAGGGAGCCAGTGCAAATCACATCTGGCAGCGGAGATGGATTCACGGCGCAACGTCCCGGTCGCTGCTCGGACCGCATTATTCTGGGCAACTTGTAGTACCTGTAAAACATTGTTGTCCGAACCTGCAAGGAGACTTACAGTAATCGATTCTGGAGTTAACAAGAGCCCTTGCTACTCTTGCTAGGTTGTTTACTGACAGGTAACCCTTAATCTGATGCAGCAGCTTAATAACATAGGCGCAGGTAGACTTAACTTTCATAGCATGGTTGTGCCTGGAGAGACTAGAATCCAGATATACCCGAAGGGTTTTGACCACCTTGGCTGTGGTTATGGTGCAACCTTCAATAACAAATGACGAGTATTGGGAAGGTAGAGCTTTCAATTTGCATCTTGTTCCAAGCACAAGGATCTCTGTTTTGTCATTATTAAGCGCAAGTTTGTTTATGGCCATCCACTTTTGAATAAAATCAAAGATCCGCCGTATTTGCGTTAAGGGGAGTGACCATTGGACCAGGGGAGGGACGAGCTATCTTCTCCGGGTTGTGGTCTGAAGCTCTACAAGCATCTTTGCAGTGTCCTGTCTAGTGGTCAGTTTAGAAGAGCTTGCTGCGTCGTCCCATAAAAGCAGCCATGCCCAACCAGGGGCAACAATAATGGATCAAAGCCCCACAGAGGACGCGACTCAACCAGGGTTGAGAACACTGGACATAATCTCAACGGAAGAGGCAATCCAACCAGGGGTTAGTATACTAGGGTTGGAATCCAGCAGTAGAAGAAACCACAATAGCCCCATGAGAGAAGAGATCTAACCAGGAGTGAGAATAATAAACCAAAGCGCAGGAGAAAAGTGACCCAAACAGGGGTGCAAATACTGAACTACAGCCCAGGAGGGAGGTGACCTAACAGGCGTGAGATTAATGGACTACAGCCCCAGGAGAGAGGTGACCCATCCAGGGGTGAAAATACTGAACTACAGCCCAGGAGGGAGGCGACCCAACTGATGTGAGATTAATGGACTACAACCCCAGGAGAAAGGTGACCCATCCAGGGGTGACAATACTGAAAGACCTTGAATGGCTTTGAAATACTTTTTAGAGAGAATCGCCATTCAGATGACTGTTTTTCCTGTTTTTTCCATTTTGTTAAACACTTTATTTCTATCCTTTGGGTGAACTTAGAAAAAGGGGAGGCTTGAAATATGTAGATGGAGACGTGGCTGTCTGACTCCTCTCCGGATTTAGTCCAAACTATCCCACCTTTATATTCTATTCTTCACCTGGACAGGATCACCACCCACCCAGGTGGGGGTGTTGCTCTGATATTTAATCAGCACCTCCAGTGCTCTCTTATTTCGATTTAGCACCAGTTGAATATGGAGCACCTCCTGGTCCGCTTGACTACTTCCCCTACTCTGACTTTCTACTTTCTCATAATTTACCACCCTCCTACTTCAGATGCTTCCTTTGTGGTGGTCTTTGCTGACTGTACAGCCAGTCAAATTCTCAAGTATCCCCGCTTGACTATTCCTGGAGATTTTCATTTATGGCCATATGACCCTTCTGATCACCACATGGCCACACTTATTTCCCTTCGAAGTGATTTCCAGCTCACTCAACTGGTCTCAGGTCCTACAGATGTGAAAAAACATACTCTGGACTTGATATTTACTGACCCTGATGACATGATATATCACCCCCCATCCGGTGATCTGGTTTAATTAATTCCTAGTTCCATTTACCCTTTTTCTCCCAGCTCTAGCTGCTGCTATCACCCCAACTGAGCATCTTTTACGCGCTTGAAAAAAAGTTGATCGGAAAGCTCTCGCAGCCTGTGTTACCTCCACTTTTCAAGAACTTCTTTCAAATTCTGGTTCTGACCCTCTTGAGTCTTTACAAACAGCCTTTTCCCATACGGTTGATGAATTTGTACCTTTAAAACTCAGGAGGTGCATCCCCATTACCTCCGTTCCATGGTTTACCTGCCAACTCTGGCAAATCATGCGAAACTGCAAACAAGCCGAGCGCAAATGGCGCAAGGCCTATATGCCATCTGACAAAACCTTGTATCAAGGCTGTCACCTTCTCTATCACAAAACTATTAGAGCAGCCAAATCTAGCTACTTTGAGGATGGAAGCTACTTGGCCATCTCTCAACCTAAAGAGCTTTTCACCGAGGTACGCTAGTTATCCTTGGCTGTTGCCGTTCTCCCCCACAACAATATCGCAAACTTTATGAAACTCTTTGGCAAGTTATTTTATTCAGAAAATCACAGCTATAAGGAACAAGATTCCCAGGTCAATAATCTCAGCTCAGGATACATCTTCTCAGCTCGTACCCCTCACTTCGCCTACTTCTTCCCTACAGACTCCTTCCAGTCGCTCCAGGTTGGTTCGACCTCCCAGGCAAATAAAACTGCCTTCTGTTCCTTTACTCTGGCCTCCATGGAACAGGTCATCAAAGCTGTTTCTCAGCTTAATTCTTCCTCTCCACTTGACCCCATCCCCTTACAAATCCTAAGGAACTTACTCCTGATCCAGCCCATATTCTTACCTTGGTGTTAAACCACTCACTCAACACTGGTGCGATCCCCTCAATTCTCAAGCATGCCCTGGTGTCCCCTTCTGAAAAAGCCAACCCTTGATACAGCTATTCCCGCTAATTTCTGTCCAATCTCTCTTCTTCTCTTTTTGATGAAAGTCTTGAGTCCTTAGTCACCCCTCAATTTTGGTCATTCTTTGAAGATTTTCATATCTTAGATCTTTTTCAATCTGTCTTCCTCCCTGCTACGGGCATGGAATTAGTCCTTGTGTCTGTCATTGATGACCTCACATTGACGCTGGACCAGGGTGGAGTGGTGGTGTTGATTCTTTGGGACCTTTCAGCAGCTTTTGACACTATTGACCATGACATCCTCTGCCTCCACCTGCAGGGGGCAGAAGTTGGCCAGCCAGTGTTAGACTGGTTCCGTTCTTTTCTGTCTAAATGCAAACAGATGCTCTCCCTCCCTCCTTTTAAATCTGCAGTCTCCCCCATGGGGTTTTTTCAATGTCTACCTTCAGCCTCTAGCCACCCTCATCCACTCACACGGATGTCTTTTCTACTCCTATGCAGACAACATCCAGCTGATCATTCTTATCAATTAGGTTCGGCTGGTGACTGCTGTTCACTTTAGGAAGTGCCTGGCAGAAATTGGAGAGTGGATGAATACCAACTGGCTGAAGCTGAATGTAGACAAAACTGAAATTCTGGTGGTTGGTCCCCCCTTTGCACTCACTTCTTGGTCATCTGATTTCTGACCCCCTATCCTTGGTCCTGCCTGAGTGCCAGTCACATCAGTTAAGAGTTTTGGTTTAAAGATCTTAGCCACACTTTCGCCTGTGCTCCAGGTAAGTGCACAATGTAACACCGGACCGTCAACCTTTGGGTGTTGCGAAAAGTCCTCCCTTCATCCCACCTGATCTGCACCCTCCAGTAGTTCCTACCTCTGTAATGGGGATATTGGACTACTATAAAGCTACCTTGTTAGCTCAGCCCCAGTACCACATCAAGAGACGGCAAATTCTGCAGAATTTGTCGGTATGTTTCACAGTAGTGTTCCCCAAATGGGCACACATCACCTTCATCCTTCGAGGTCTCCACTGGGTCCCCGTAGAGGCCAGGATTAAATTTAAGTCCCTTTGTATCACTCATCGAGCCTACTACGGTCAGGGAGCCTCCTATCTGAGGGTTATGTTTGTGCCTTATGGACCCACACGGGTTATACGCTCAGCCAACGTGCGGCTCCTTCGTATACCACGAATCTGCAACACTACAGTTGGTGGGAGAGCTTTCTTGGTTGCTGCTCCTACCTTCTGGAATTCTCTTCTGCTTTTTGCGACAAATTGAAAATCACTTATGATTCAGGAAAGAACTAAAACTTTCTTGTTCCTTTTTGGTTACGCCTAATTTACCCTTCCTTCTGTGCGACCTTTGTTGTGTTCTTGGATCCTTTGTTTAGCGCCAGGATACTTTGGGCCACAGGGGCGCTATATAAATCTCCATAACATAGCTGTATCTTGAGTCTTTGAACATTACCCAGGGTAATCGAAAAGAGTGGGAAAGACTATTGACTGAGTTGTATTTAAACAGGATTAGGATTGTCCATATTGGTAAGGGAGGGGGCTCTGTGAAGAACTAAAAGACCATTGCTAAAACAGCACTTCCTCTACCTGAGAATTGTCCAAGATGGACTTTAATGAACTGCAAAAGGACCCTTGTAGTTTTGCAGTCTACTGTAGGGAGTGTTGTGATTTTGTGTTTTCTGGTATTCAGTAGAGAACCTTTGATGGACATGACAGTGGCCAACCCGTAGATCCAGAGTTGCAAGATAGCATGTGTCTTTTTGGTGCTCAGGAGAAAAAGATAGAGAGTGGCACCAGCACATGGATTTGCATAATAAGAAGCAGAAAATTTGGTTGAGAGACTGCTTACCTCAGATAGATACTGTAAGTTATCTTGCAGTTTATGCATATGGACAGATCACAAACTTGTATTACAGAACATGGCCAGGCAGTATGAGGATTTTGGGGCACAAGGGCAGATTGTATGAGGATGTTGAGGCACATGGACAGACCATGTGAGGAGGTTGGAACACATGAACACATTGTGTAGGAAGACAGGGCCGGACTCCCACAGGGACTCCAGGGAAATTCCTCGTGGGCTGGTGCTGGGGATTACCCTTAGGGCTGGTGTACCCCTAGGGGAATCCCTTCGGGTGCTCTGACCCTGGCTTTTTCAAAAGATTTAACTTTTTATTTCATCTCCCGAATGCATTTTTAAATATGTTTATACATTTTTACTTCATCTATGGTGGGGTCAGGATTTGAACCTGTTTCTGTTGGATAATAAGCACTGGGGTTTTGCCCACTGCACCATCCAACAAACAGTTTTCAAAGGTGCTTCTGTTTGTTTTTCTTTAGAAAGAACAGAGGTAAATGCCAGCATTCAGGGATTCTTATTCAGTCACATTTTTAAGGGGAAGAACTTGGAGAATCAATGCCATGAGCTCGTTTTATACATGACAAAAAACTGCATATCCAATGTAAAATTTAAAATGTTGAACAAAGGTTTTGCAATACAGCAATCTACATGGGGAAATGGAGGTGTAAACATGTTCTCGAACACGCTTAATAACTGTGTTCTTTCGTGCCAGCATGAGGGGCTGGTTTGATTTTTTTTTTCCAGGGCTAGTTTCGGTCCCAGTCCAGCCCTGCACATGGTATATTGTGTGAGGAAGGTAAAGCACAGTGGCACATTGTTTTAGAAGATTAAGATACATCAACAAATTATATAAGAAGGTTGAGGCACATAGACATACTGGAGCTTAAGGTATGTAAAGAGAATATTTCAGAAGGTTGAAGCACGTGGACAGCTTGAGTGAGGAGGGGGATGCACACTGACAGATTGGTTTAGAAGGTTAAGGGACCTCATGAGATTGTGAGAGAAGATCAAGGCACATGGATAGATTGTGTGACGAGGTTGAGAAAAATGGACAAGAAGGTTGAAGCACATAGATTTATTGCATCAAACAGGAAGCTGAGGTACATTGGGAGACCATATGCCGAGGTTGAGGCACATGAGGAGAGGGATGCACATTGACAGATTTAGAAAGTTAAGGTATTTTAAGAGATTGTGATTCATTAACAGATTGAGTGAGGAGGTTGAGGCACATGGACATATCGCACAGTCCCTGAATCCACTTAGCAGCATGAAGGAAAACTCCAGGAGATGTTTTGGAACCCTTCACCTAATAAATAGAATTCTCCCTTGTCTGGCCTACCCACAACAAGTCACAGTAGCAATGGCACTAGTCATTAGCAAACTTGACCATTCAAATGGCATTTTCGCTGGGGCCCCGATAGAGTGTATAAAGATTCTGCAACGAGTCCAGAATGCAGCGGCAAGAACTTTAACCAAATTATCATTGAGGGAGCATATCACCCCAGCCTTAAACTGGATCCCTGTCAGAAGAAGGATATCTTTCGAAATCCTAATGCTTACCCAGCAAGCGATAAGGGGGATAGGACCAGCTTACCTAACAGAGAAACTAAAATTCCGGGAACAAAACAGGTCACTAAGAAGCACTAGGGAAATCAGGCTAGAAATCCTGAGAGTTAAAACAGTGAGAATGTGTGATGCTATTTTCACCTTCCAGGCCCCAAAAATCTGGAACAAAACACAGAGGGAGATCCCCAGAGGAAAGATCCAACAAGCCCCCAAACTCCCAACAGACTGTTCAGAAGAAACTTCAAACATCTTTCTCCTCAAGCCTTTGAGAAGTTGTAGGTTCCATGTTCAAGAGAGGACCTCCCCACAGAAGATCTAGACGCAATACTTAATGCCAAACTGATTTTGGCTCTTAACGTCCTCTGCCCGGCCCACCTTGTCAGAGAGAATTTGTCAATCCATCTACGGAACAAGTGGTATTCAGAGGATCTGTGAAGCCTGCGAGCAGAAGGGCGCCGGATACAGAATATATGGAAGAAAACACATAACAGACAAGATTACCACTGTTACCAGAGACACCTGGCTTACTTTGCCATCAAGCAAAGTAAGCAGAATTTTGTTCAAGCTCAGATCCAAGGTGCGACAAACTCCACCAAAGCCCTGTTTAAGATCTCTAAGGTCTTGATGTCAGACACCAAATCAACTAAGTACAGCCCAGCAAATCCTCAGAAATATTGTGATGAGATCGCCACCTTTTTCTCACAGATGCCATGGTTGTCCTTTTGTAATATTCAAAGTAGGTCTCTAACTCCTAAAAGTAATAAGAAGAGATCATGGCGCCGAGTCTGTATATAGACTCATGGAATGTCAATAGGCTTTGCTCTAAGTTAAAACGTGATAGAATTATGAAATATATACACTAAAAAAAAGCAGACTTTGTTTTACTGCAAGAGACCCACTTGTCAGATATGGAGGCCAAGAAACTTTTAAAATACCCATGGGCAGACTCCGTGGTTACATCCACAGGATGTAGAGGGGTGTCAGATTAGAGGGGTGGCTATTTTGATAGTTAAGAAAGCGCACGCTAAGATACAATGGTCACAACATGATAAAAACGGAAGATGGGCGGCTGTTTAGGTCATAGTAGGCAACCATCAAATTGTATTAGCCTCTATTTATGGCTCTAAAGCAGACTAACCAAAATGTATTAACAATTTAATCTTGGAGTTGGCTGACAGTCGCGGTGACATTATTTTGGTGGGTGATTTCAATATTCCACCTAACCCACTGTTAGATAAGACCACTAGATCCAATCCAAACAGAATACCGAGGTTTAGGGCTAGCCTGAGTGAACTTAAAGAAAGTTTGGGCCTGGAAGATATTTGGAGATCAACACACCCAGGTTTAATACAGTATTCCTTTTTCTCACATAAGCATAAGCACTTTTCAAGAATTGACTTTGCATTGACTCTGAAAGATCAGAGAAGTAGCTTTAAGTGTGAGTACGGTCCACATATTATTTTTTCAGACCATTCCTCTCTATGGTTAGAATATAAGAAAGTGAATTCCCCCAGTACGATCCCAACTCATTGGCAATTGGATAGAGGTTTGGTTCATGATCTTGATTTTATAACCATGATAAAAGAACAGACAACAAACCTTTTCGGTGACAACGAGAATTCAGCTCATAGGTACATAATTTGGGATGCATATAAAGCTTGCCTGAGAGGCTGGGCAAAAGAATTTGGATCAAGGAGGAAGAAGAGCCAAACTGCAAAGTTAAACCTTTTAGAAGGAAAGATCCAGGCTTTAGAGGGTGAGGTAAAAAAGGGGTCTGTCTGTAAAATTGAAGATTAAGAGGAAGTATATTAGAATATGAGAAAGAACTTTGTAAAGAAAAGTTCAAGAGGTTCTACAGTTACAGAATTAAAGCATTTGAGGATGGAGAAAAATGTGGTAGATTACTTGCATGGCAGGCAAAAAAAGAACAGGCCTAGAGATGCATTAATCTAGTCCAACATTCAGTGTCCTTAGATAACTCCACAATAGATGCAGACATATTGGAAGCCTTTAGATCCTTTTATTAACAGCTATACACAGAGGATACCACACCATTGGAGCAAGAAATCGATGATTATTTGGCAGAAGCGGACTTGCAGCAATTAGAAATGTCAGATAGCACTTTTTTGGAAGGCCCTATAACGGAGAGCAAAGTTAAACTGGTTGTAAAGCAGCTTAAAAATGGGGAGTCTCCTGGCGCAGATGGTATTCCTGGAGAAATTTATAAATCATTATTGAACGAGTTGCTTCCCTCATTAATAGCAGTCTTTAATGCAGTTTTAGAATCAGGCAGAGCTCTGGCAACATGGCAGGATTCTTATATTAAGGTCATCCCTAAGGAAGGTAAAAACCTGAGACTCTGTAGTTCTTACCACCCAATAGCACTGTTGAACATAGCGTCAAACATTTTTTCAAAAATTCTAGCTAACCGGTTATAGGAAAAAATCCCCTATATAATCCACAAAGACCAACAAGGGTTTATTCCAGGCAGACAACTGTGTAGTTTGACTCACACATTAATCAGCTGTATTGATATTGCAGAATCAGAAAAGCTTGCACTATCCATCTCGGCCTGGGATGCCAAGAAGACTTTTGACAGGGTAAACTGGAAATATTTGATGAAAACACTAATAAATATGGGGCTGGCCCTACCTTTTTGAAGGGTATTTCTGCTTTGTGTGACACACCTAAAGCACAGGTAGTTATCGAGGGCAAGTTGTCTCAACCTCTTAAGATACAGAGAGGTACAAGGCAGGGCTGCCCGCTTTCGCCATTACTGTTCGCCCTGTATATGGAGCCCTTAGCGGAACACATAAGGCAAGATAATGAAATACCCTCTTTTAAAGAAGCTCTTAATCTTAAGTGTAAATTGTATGCTGATGATTTAATTATATACTCCTCTTCAGTAACTCAGATGATATTTAGAAGTACCCAGTTACTGAACACCTTTGGTCGGATTTCGGGCAATTAAATAAACCAAGTTAAGACGGAGATAATGGCCTGGAATATTTCCGAGCTACTGGTCCCAATTAAGAAGTGCATAATGTATCTGGGAATTATTTGTGAAGTAAATTTAAATAGTCTGATAACAGAAACCAAAAAGAGGTTGAAGGGGTGGGACTCTCTACCTTAATCTATTAGAGGGAGAATTAATCTTTTAAAAATGATTGCACTACCCAACTTTAATTTTATTTTCGAGAATACAAAAATGAATATTCCTAAAATAACAATAAAGAAAATTCAGAGTATTTTTGGCTCAGTTGCATGGCTGAAATTAACTAGAGATCGTCTTACTTGCGGTTTGTCCCTCTCGGATATTCAAGCCTATTTTTGGGCAGGACAACTAAAGAATATGTGGCCATATCTATGTGCTGACTATGATTGGGGGAGTATAACAGAGAGGGAGGTGGCCTCGATATTTACCCACCCAGACGAGACTAATGGTTATATATATAGGTTTGGTAGCAATTCACAGGCTCTGGGGAAATATAATACAATGAAATTTATTCACAGAGCTTGGCTCTCTTGATCTGTCTACCATATTTCCTTTTAGCCCGCTGTGAGGTTTTGCCACGCTTTCATCAATATTTAAGGACAACTTGTGCAAACCTCTTCAATACATGGGTTTTAAGACCTGGCTGATTTGTTCCCCATTGGAAAGATCATTTCCTACAAGTCTCTACAGAATAATTGTGAGCAACAGCTGAGTTGGTTTAAGTATCTGCAGCTAAAAGGCTCGGCGGAAAGCTGTCTAAACGATCAAACAACAGAAGCCAGTAATGACGTTGAGCCTTTTTTATACAACAGCGGCAAAACCATGCACTTTATAAGCCTCTGTTATAAACAGTTACAGCAAGTGAATTTGACATCGGACATAAACATGTTAGAGAAATGGACAACAGAAGGGATAACCATTAGTAATGGCTTTTGGAAAAATTCATTAAATATGAGCAAGAGCATTCTGAAGAATTCCACCCAAATAAAAAACCACTACTTTACAATATATAGGCTTTGTATTAACCCAAAAAAACGCTTAAATTTACAACGGGCCCATGTTGCTGCAAAAAATGCTGTCACCCGGAAGCAGATCTAGGTCATATGTTATATTCTTGACCGGGCTTGGAAAACCTTTGGTTAGAGGTCCAGAGTAGAATTTGCAACATACTACGACTTAGCATCTTTATAGATCAAGGAACCATAATTCTTGACCAATCTTCCGGACCAATCATTTCCAAAATATTGTGAAGAGTTTTGTTTTTTTCATTTCAAAACTTTTTTATTTTGTATTTTCACAGATAACAAAAATAAAAACAAATACAAAACTTATTTTCTCCCCCTTTCTTCGCCCCCTCTCCCCCTTTCGACACACCAGGTACTGAATCCCCCCGTAAATGATCTTTATTACAATATAGTACAATTTTTCTTTCGACAATTAATATCTGAAAAGTCCTAACATTATCTTCATTGATCTGGGGCAAATGTCATCTCTTGGGTTATCTCTTACATGTTCGATAAACGGTCCCCAAGTATCCTGGAACAGTTCACCCTTATCCTGTAAGTTGCATATCAATTTGTCCATTTTTAAGTTTTCCCATATTTTCACCATCCACATTTCTTTGTTTAAATTTTCTGCGAATTTCCAGTACCTGGCAATTATACCTTTAGCAGCAGACAGTAAGTTTGTTATCAGTCTTCCCCTTTCTGATGACATAGGGTAAATACATCCTAATGGAACATTTAAAAGCATGTTGCCTGGATCCCATGGGAAATCCAGGCCTATAATCTCACTTAAAACTGAAGCCACCATTTTCCAAAACAGATTTACTTTGGGACATTCCCACCACATATGAA